>VYZS01053512.1:0-33565 GCA_013400695.1 Neodrepanis coruscans | reverse complement strand
AAAATAGAAAACATCCTCCGTGCTTATTTACTATACATGTTAAAGAAATAAATAAAAATGATGACGTAAATGTAATTAAAAAAAAAAAAAGCACAAGAAAAAGTTCTTGATTATTCCTTTCTAGTTGTAAATGAAACAACTTTCAAGGATGAACATAAATAATTGGTAAAGGAATGACTAGGGATGAGATTGTTTGAAGCCACCATTATCAGGAAATGCTTCTTACTCCAAACAGCACTTCAAGTCATCAACAGATTATTAAATTCAATATCAACACATTACATGTTAAGATTATCACCAGATTAACTACAGACCAACATTCCTTTTTTCCATCATACAACATGTGACTCTAGATCTACACAGCAGCCTGTTTTAGTTATCAAAAAGAATTAATAACCCCAACCCAATCAAAAAATAATCAAAAACCTCCAAACCAAGTGGTTTGTAAGACTGTGCTAGTATTAATTTTGTAAACTTTCATCACTTTCATCATTTGCTATCAAGATCAAGGATGTTCCCTTCTCCTAATCTCCTGCTCTGAGCCTGCTCACTACTTTACTCCAATCAACTCTCCATGCTCAGCAAAGGTTGCTAACTGACTCTTTACCAACAGCGTCTTCCTATACCTACCCCACCAGCAGCTTTGGGAAGCTGCACGCTGTGATACTTGTTTCAACTTCCGCTACTTAAAAGAAATCCCCATATTCCTCATTTGTTTGAGAAACAATCCCATATTGAACTGAGGAATCAGAAGGGTCTTTATACTGTTACTACAATGCAAGTCAACAGCAATTTCTTATTTCTATGGGATTTGTCTGAAATGTTTCATAGTGCAATGATTGCTTTTACTTTGCTGTTACAGATTGCTGTCTACTTTTTTAAGCTGTGTCCTGATTTTTTCACCTCTATACACAGAGATTTGCAATGTATCCATTTCTTCATTACCTACAAGCCATACTGATACCAGCAATAAGGAAAGTGGAGGTGGTAGGATTTTCCTTTTCAAGCTTGGCAGCATCAGAATTGAAAGTATGAGCTCTGTCTATTAAAAGAGGTCTTCTTTTGTGCAGGGAAGCCAGCCAGCATTTGTCACTAGAGTAACACAGAGATAGGAGCTGCTTCTTTATTGCTGAACATTCAAAGGTATCTATTTTCCTTTCAATACGTCCAGCAACTCCCACTAAAAATCAAAGAGGCTTAAGGAGCGCCCCAGGATTTCATTCTAAGACCAACATAATTTCGTAACTGGCCCACCAAAGAATTGGTTTCTATTGTGTTGATTTCTTTCAGAAATTCTTAATAAATTTTTTGGGTTAAACTTGATAAAAAATGCTGAAGGGTTCAAACAAATTAATTTGTGTGGTTGAATAGATAAAAAATACAGGAAGTACCTATTTACAGTATTACTCACTCTTTTTCATTTCACTACTGTCTCTATTGAATAGTATTAGAATATTAGCATATATTTAAAAAAATACTTTTAAGATGAAAAAAAAATACGTGACTTGAAACAAAAATAAATTTGTTTGAACCCTTGAAGAATTACCCTTCCTCATTCTGATTAGAAAGATTGTTTAAAGAACTCTTATGAAGCAAAATGAGATTAGATAATCTCATTTTAGATAATCCATGAGGACCTATACAGCATGGGAAATTAAAAGGAATCAGGGACATAACAGGGCTTTTCTTCCTTGATAGAATCCCGTATTTTACTCATTATTACTACTATTATTAATCCAGATTTCCCTTTAAGACTCATGATGGAAAACAAGGGTGATAGAAATGTGATTTAATGTTTATTAATTTCATAGAAGGTTTATATTGATTAAGATTGGTTTATTATTTCTCTAGCCCAATTTCTGCATTATTTTTTTATTTTCTTGTGGTCATTTCCAATGAGAACTGAATATATTGAGATTTTTGTATCTGTCAGCCTCACCAGAGGTAGAATATAAAAAGGGAGCAGAAGAAACTTCCCTGTATGGCAAAAAATAGCAAGACATAAGAGAGAAAAGAAGAGAAACAAATAAAAATTAATTATTAACCTACTGTAGGATAAAGTGTGAAGAATTTCAGTCAATGATTTGTAGAAAACAGTGAAATAGAAGAAATACTCTCTTACAGCAAGCAAATTACCTTTCCATGTGTATATTCTTTAAAGGCAGTATTTGCATGGACTTTGAGAACAGATCAAAAGAATATTCTGCACGATCCTCAAACTATACTTTGCAAGCCTAGAAGAAAATGTTAGTAAGGCTTCAGCTGATTCAATTGTAGGTTGAAAAAAATTCAGCCTTGCTCAAAACTTACTATATTCAAGATTTCCAGAAAAAAAATACCCACGCATTTACAGTAAATCCTGTAATGTGCTTTTTGCCAAAAAAAATACCCCAACAAAACAAAAGCAAACCAAACCAAAACAACAAGATAAACCAACCAACCAAACAAACAAACAAACAAAAAAACCAAAAATAAACTCAAGAAAACCCCCACTAAACCAATCAGAGTTCATTTTAGGCATACTTAGGGACATGATTAATTTACACAAGATCACTGGTCAGACTGTACAATGAATACAATTTTAATTTTTTATAAAATGACACAAAAAATTATCAACATTAATTCTTCATCCCCAGAGATAGGAAAGAACATTTCTTCCAGAGATAGGTATACCATGGCTTGTGGGAAGCATGGAATTGTTGATCAGCATGCCAAAGAAGCTAAGTGTTTAGCAACAGCTAATTGACAAAATTAATAGCTTCCTGCCTTTTCCTCACAAGCAAAGCTAATTGATGAGGGAAGGGGAAGCTCTGTCTTCCAATCACATCTAAAATTTGGTTCCAATTAAAGAATAATTCAAAATTACTGACAGATGAACTATGAGATAAAAACCTTAGTGCCATAGGAAATCGAGTTTAAGACCCTTTGGAGAAGAAAACAAACAGTTATGCAGAGACCTCAAATTGCAAAGTGCAGTTGAAGTGATCAATCTGGCATATATAGAGCATTAACAAGTAAAATGCTTCAGAGTTTATAATCAGTGACATGTCTTCTAGTAACCTAGAAACAGCTGGTTTTTAAATGTACTGAGAAAAGGAAGAAAAAGAAAATCCCAACTAAATCCATGAGAAGGCAGTAGAATATAAATCAAATTACTTTGGCGTAGATGGGGAGTATGTAATGCTGTATGGCAATTATCTTCACAGTTTCCTCTTTTTATTCCTGTATCTTCCTCAAAAATTCTATCTTGTGACTACACTGGATGCTCATTTTCAAATCATTATATGGTCTTTATGATATTTCTTCCCAACACATCTCATTTCCATTTGACAGACAGGAAACCAAGGCAGCATTATTCGAATCTGTACGAGTCTGTCTTGAGACCACAAATAGAACTAAATAATTCAGTCCCAGTTCTGTGCTGCTACAGGTTTCTTTGACCAAAACACTTACCATATGTGTACTAAAGTCTTTTTAAAAGCAAATAAATAAATAAAAATGTAACAAGACATCAATACAACAGTTAAAACAAAAACATGAGTGGGAAAGAATCAACAAAGGAGAACAGATATGTAGAATTTTCTATGCCAGAAATATCTTCTAACATGGTATTATCCCCTTTCAAATCAAGAGAGCTGTTTTACCTTCAGCTCTAAGTCTCCTCAGCTCCTCTCCAGTAATAACTGGAATAATTAGCCTGTCTCTCCAGAGCAGAAAATATACCACTTGAAAAATCCTGTCCCATTCCCTCTTGATCCCAAAAGACAACAGTCCAGAACAGGAAAAACCAAAAGGAAAAGGGAATCATAAAGTTGCCTTTCAAGTTCAACATTCTTCCTTGTGCAATTAGTGCATCTGCTTTTGCAGGCAGTAGGCCATCTCTGACTAGTCCGTACTATGTACAAAACAGTTTTCTGGGAAATCCAGAGCTTCTCTCTGGTGTCTTTTCCAGTACAGATATCCAAGTGGATCTTACCCTGGCAGAAAGAGAACTGCCCTTGATCAGTTGCCTCAGTGAAACAGAAAAGATGTCTTACTGAGGCCAAACTCAGTGGGAGGACAGAGTCCTCTTGTAAAAGTGAGGCTATGTTAACCAAATTCAGCTAGCAAATACACAACCTATCCTCAAACTCGTCTTTCAAGTGTGGAAAAGTACTGCCTCAAGCAGGAATGTATTTGTTGCATAGAATAAACTAATGCCACTGCTTATTAGAGATACTCTGAAAATTGCATTTTCATCTCTAGGAAAGCCTAGAATGACAAAGGCATTTGTTTTGCTTTTACTTTTCTTGAATCAAAACTAAGCATTGCTGATGAAGAATTTCTCACAGAATGGAAATTCCAAAGCACTTAATTCATAGCTATCAAAATATATTGTTTCAGCATTGTTGAAATGGGATCATAAAAAAGCCTAAATAGAATTAAATATTAAAATAATGCACTACCATTTCCTCTACTGATAGAGGCATATCCTGAAAAGCCAACACATATGCAACTCATCAAAATTCTGAATATTCTCCAAACCTGAGTTGCAATACTGACTGAATCTAGATAGCAGTGTATAAGCAACCTTAAGGTCAATATTTATGTTAAGGTCAATATTATTTACCCTCAGAAGTGCAAAGGTAAGACCCAATATGAATCAGTTTGTATGCAGAAAGGGCACACCCTGCCTTTAGAAGTGCATCCTATTATGTGCCATCTTGGTAAGCTTCCAGAATTCACAATTGTGTGCCCCTATTCAATATTTCCAACATTTCTACCTTCTTGTGATTAACATCAAAATAAAAATACAGTCTGACATCCCTCATGTAAAGGCCCAAAATCATTTGCTGTTAGGGCAAATGTAATTTCCATCTTCTTGAAAGAGTAACACTAATAGCTGGAGCTGTGTCCAGAAAGTAAAATGGGAATTTCCAGCCCAGAGACATAGAAACAGTCTATGTGTAAACAAACAGTCACCTATGTTCAATAACAGTATATTTTTTACAACTGTCAACTGAAATTTGCTTAGCCATTCTTTCCGGAATAATGGTGCTTGAATCAATGAGGATTAGGGCAAAGCAAATACGAAATGTATGCTGCTCTCCTGAGGTATGTCATACTCTACACATACACAAGAACACACAGGAATTGCAGATTTCTGTTGAAAGAAAGGACACTGTGATTCTATACAACTGACATAAAAGTTTTGATAGGGATTTGGAACAAAAATAATTGAACCTCTCACCCTTAGCCAACGGACAACCACAATAACTGCTGCCACTGACATTAGGAAAAATACTCAGCTTTCATCTTACTTTTAGAAGTGAATCTTCAAGCACATTGTTACACTTCAAATCAACGCTCCACAGCTGGTAACTCTTCATGTAACTTAGCTCGATCTAGATTCAAAAAGAGAGCAGCTTTAACAAGATTGAAAAGGAATTGCAGTTGTTTTTTAACAGTATCCTTTGAACTGAATACTTTTGCAGCTGCTCCTTGAGGATGAACTGTCAGCTTGTTTCACAAGGTCTAAATATGAATCCAGGGCACAGAAAGATGAGTAACAGATGTGTTGCAGACCGACACACCATACCGTACCCACTGAGAGCCACAGACCACCCAACCAGAGAAGCAAATTCAGAGGGGAAACTGGATGACCATCAATGGCCACAAACTCAGATCAATTGATGATGGTGCATAAACTGTGGTTGCAACTGCAGAATGGCTGTATATATGTCAAACTGAAGCGGGTGAACAGGACCATAAATAAATGAA
Organism: Neodrepanis coruscans; assembly: GCA_013400695.1. Taxonomy (NCBI): domain Eukaryota; kingdom Metazoa; phylum Chordata; class Aves; order Passeriformes; family Philepittidae; genus Neodrepanis; species Neodrepanis coruscans. The sequence goes on along the minus strand of VYZS01053512.1, from coordinate 27,805 downwards.
ATTGTACAAGTCTCTGTGCTAAGTGAAAAGTGTCTGGGAAGAACTATATATTCCTCTAAGTTAGATGACTAACAAAGGAAAGTCACAATTAAAAAAAACAGAAATTTGATTCTGAAAAATATATCCACAATTTTAACAATGTTTTGGAGCTGTGGATTTGGGCATTTAGTTTCTTTGGAGAGGGAGTCCTGGGGTTTTGATTTGGGGTTTTTTGAGAGGAGGGGACAGAGGACTGGAGAGTGAAAATAAAGGAAAAAAAAAAAAAAAAAAGAAGAGGGAGAGAAGAGATAGAAACCACCTTGTTTCTGCATCAAAAATACTGAAATACTTTATGGTGCATGACTTAAGTCCTCATCATATTGGATTATTACAAGAGAGTGAGTGAATCTTTTTACATCCTTTCTGAATATCTTTATTATGAATGACATTACCACAGATGGTGATATTTCTGTTTATGATCTATTTAACTAGAAAGCTGACAATGTTAGAATTAAAAACCAAATGTTTGGCGCAGAGTCAAAAATTTAACTCAAATAGAAGTTTCGGGACATTTGTAATGTGTTAAAGTTAATTGAAAGAAGAAAGAGGAAAGCGATGTCTCTTACCATCATAAGACAATGACTTTGATTCCCACAAGACAATTTATTATTCTACCTTCTGTTCTGTCTCAGAACACCGCTATTACTTTTTTTTTTTTTTTTCCCCTTCTTCTACATTCTTGTACTGCCTTTTAAATTGCATATAGGAAGGATATGTATACTGCTTCTTAACATCCATTACAGGTCTCAGGCAGAGAGAGGAGAAAGGAGCTCTTAGAGAGCTCTTAGAGAGGAAACTCTTCTACAAAGTAATGATTATTTTCAAATAATGTTACTTTCAATTGCAGAAAACATATCTCATTCTTTAACAGTGAAGCACCTTGTGTATTTTCATGACTGATCTAATGTATGTTGTATACTTGCTGCATACTTGAGAGCATCTGACTGCCACATTTGGACCCAAGTACAATAACAATTATTCTGATAATTATACTGTAAAATTCAAAATATTTGGTGTTCCTCCTAGAAACATCTCACTGAAACAGTGTTTACACGAGAGGCTCATTTGAAAAACCAGTAAGTGTCCAATCCTTATGCTTGCAGAGAAAAGCTTCAAAACATGCCTAGATTCTATCGTAAAACTTAAAATTAAGAAAAATAACTCTCAAAAACAAATATAAAAAATGTTTTCTTTAAATCTTTAAATCACACCCTGAATATTTTCAAGTCACTTGCTATGTAGACTATTCTTCAAACTTGGTGCAACAGAAGTAGTCATTAAAAATTATGAATCTAGATATAGTCTTACTCATTTATTTTTATTTTTATAGGGACTTTTTCATTGGACAGATTTATTTTTTTCCCAAGTATGCAGAAATAAGAAATGTCAAAGGTGTTCATAGCATTTTCACTGAAGAAGTCGGGCCAGTAGAAGGAAAGAGCCTGAAAGATGTAACATGTAATTTATCAGCCAACTAGAACTTGGTGGGAGGTTGGTGGTGGTGGAAATCAAATAAATAATAAGCATAGCCACTATTTCACAGGTTAAGATCTTGTTTATTATAGGGGAAAATTACCACTCTCTGGTAATGGAACTCTGACATTGCAAAAGGTGGAGGAAAAAGTGTCATATACTTCAGTTAACAAAAGGCACTGATTTTTTAACAGCACACAAGACTCGTTCTGTAAGACTGGTCATAGAGCAAACAATGTAGAAATTTGATCCATCACCTCCTTTTTACAAGGAGCCAGTACTGTGAAATTGGAATTCTGTAGAAATCAAGGGGAATTAAGATACTTGAAATCTTACAGAATTACAGTCTTACACTACAAATGATTTTACAGAAGGATTTAATCAGCAGAGGACTGCCAGGACCTCTGAACATGGAGAGTGTCAAAGATTCATTGCTGGGTCAGCTTAGTCTAAATCAAGACAAAATGCATGATGCTGTTTTGAATGACAAGCTTCTTTGTTAATGGGGATTTATTGTGAAAGCAGCATAATTAATTGAACAATTCTGAAACCAGTTGTAAGCACAAAGGCCAGTAATTAGTGCTTCCAGCTTCTGACTAAGAAATTTACGTAGTCATTGAGCTGACATTCAAGCTTTCATGAGTGAATTAAAATTAAACATCTACAATAAGGTTGTTTTGCATGTAAGGCAAAAATTATAGTTCCCTATTATATCTATTTACTTGTAAAATGAAAAAGACCATAACACAATTTATTATAGACTCTCACTTTGGATTTTTTATCAGCCATATACAGTTGGGTGCTCCTCCCAGGAAAAATGCCTTCCACACTTACAAGGTGCCAGAAAAATAGAGCAATGTCTTAACATCCCTAGTAAAACTAATATGTAAATTCTAGTGTACTAGTTTACCGATAAAAGCTTTTCAGATTATATAAACACTGTTTTATTTTGTTATTACAATATCTATTTAAGATTATCATATTAAGCATGACCATTAACAGACTTCTTGACATAATTTCTATGACAACAGATGTTTAGAACAAAATATTTCAATATATTTATCTCAAGATATCAAAATAAATGAAAAAAAAAAAAAAAAGGAATTCATTCACATTCCAGGACAGCCACCACCACTTCTGGCAGGGCGGGGTTGCCACTGCCACCCTGCACACATAACCCAGCGGGGGAATGTCCCCGGCCTGGTGCTCCACACACACACACACTGTGGGGCAGGAAGGGCTCCTTGTTTTACTGTATATTGAAATCTCCATCCCTTCATGGTCACTGTGCCCCAGATGGCCTCTGGACACCACATCTCCCACCAGCCCTTCTGTGTTGGTAAAGAGCAAGTCTAGTAGGGCCCCACCTCTGGTAGGCTTGCTCACCAGCTATGACAAGGAGGTATCCTCAATACACTAAGGGAACTTCCTAGACTTCTTTTTCTCCACTGTGTAGTTTCCAGCAGACATCTGGCAGGTTAAAGCCTCCTACAGGAACCAGCTCTGGGAATTTTGAAACACCAGCCAGCTGCTTATAGAATAATACATCTGCCTCTTCATCCTGGTTGGGTGGTCTATAATAGACTCCAACCAGGATGTCAGCCTTGTTGGCCTTTCCTCTGATTCTTACCCATAGACACTCAACCTTAGCATCATTAATCTCAAGTTCCACAGCATCAAGAGCCTTCCTGATATACAGGGCCACTCTTCCACCCCTTCCCCCTCCCTTGTCTCTTCTGCAGAGCTTGTAGCCATCCATGGCAGCACTCGAGTCATCCCACCACTTTCTGTTTTTGTGTCTACTTCATAGTTTTTGTGCTGTACCAAGGCTTCCAGCTCCTCTCATTTGTTACCCATACTGTGCACATTAGTGTACATGCACTTCAGCTGGGCTACTGACTTCACCCCTGACTCTGGCTTACCACCCTTACGCTTCTTTGTGGAGAGCCTAGTTTCACCCCATTCCCCCTTCAAACCTAGTTTAAAGCCTTCTCAATGAGCCAATTCATAGGCTAGAATCTTTTTGCCCTTTTTAGATAGATGGAGACCATCTGGGTCTAGCAGCTCAGCTGTAGTGAAAGTTGCCTCATGATCAAAGAAACCAAAATCCTGCTTATGGTACCAGCCCTTAAGCCATTTATTGGCAATATGGGTTCTCCTGTTCCTTTCAATATTCATTTCTGCCACTGAAGGAATTGAGCAGAACAGCACCTGTGCTCCTTCCCCATCAACCAAATGACCTAGAGCCTTAAATCCCTTTTTAATTACTCTGGTGCCCTTCTTATCAACTTCATCACTGCCAGCCTGGACAGCCAGCACTGGGTAATAATTAGAGAGCTGAATGGAACTTTCATGAGCAGTACTTGAAAAGGTTAGCACATGCAAGGTTAGCACCTGCACAGGACACCTGAAAATGAGAAAAATTTCTTGTGTTTGCTTTCTTTTTTACCTCCTGTGAACCTACAGAGAGCAGAACCACATCTGCTGTTCCTTTGGGGGGAAACATAAAAGTCAACCTCAAACTTCAACGGCAAGCACCTGCTGTGTGCTTGCTCTCAAAATACTTATCACATAAAACCAGTTTCAGTAGATTGAGGTTTAAGGTCTAAGCATACCGAGTGGAAACAGATTGTTCACAGCTATGTTTATTTCTGTATAAATATCTTTTGATTACTTTTGCTTAATACAAAATTAGAGACTGCATTTTTCTTTACAACAGCACTCTGAGGACCTGCTCTTTTGTTCTTACTGTATTAGTCCAATTTGTTCTTTGAAGCAATTAAAAGCCTAACCTTTCCATTTGTGCCAAATTAGTAGGAAGATGAATCTTCCTTTACCCATAATTGGGAAGCATTTCCTTTGCTCCTGAATCTAAAAAAAGTCCTAAACTCCAACACAGATGTTTCATTATATGACACCTGTGTAATTTTTGCAATGTGCTATGGGAAACTCAGCTTTTTATACATTTGAAATAACTAGGACTCAAGCAAGAAGTGGTGCTTATGAGGTCTGGCTAGGTAACATTTGTCAAACAATTTGATAAATTATGTCATAATCATTTGCATGAGTTTAGAGTTGCTGGATTTCTTATTTGTCAAAATGTGACAACTGATTTAGCATGATACAACAGACAATCATGATAGTCTTTGGTACAAAGGTTTAGATCAGGAAAAAAAAAAGCGGGGGAAGACAAAATAATGCTGAGGGAGTGATTTTCCTTGCTTTGCAATACAGGACTCTGGTGCCCTTCTTATCAATGTATTATATTTATTGTGTTTAAGTTTAAAATTACACAATGAAAATAAAAGATCACTAAAAAAAAGGACAGATTCAAATGGATGATGCTGAAAAAAGAAATTAGTAACTAAGATTTTTTCAAAAGATCTGCCAGTTTTAGTCCATTACTTTTTCTTTGAGAACAACATCTGTACCTCAAACATGAAATCAAGAGCTTCATTGACATGTGGTCATGAGCCTCACCAGTGGGCATTGCTGAGATTTGTTCTCTCATAAATCATCAAGTCCCTATTAAAAAATCTTTGGATTTTTGGTTTGTTGGGGTTTTTTTTGTCATTAGTGAATATTTGTTTCAGTAATCATTACTCAACTTTTATTGACATCCCCTGTTGTTTTTTACCACTGATTCTATGAAGGTGCTCCTCATCTTTGGTTGCAGGAACTGTACTTTGCATCAATGAAGCAAGTAATGTCTCCATAAGGTTAACCCAACACTGTGTTGGTTAACATAAGTGTTAACCCAACACTGGCAGTGTAGGAACAATATGCTCTCAGCTGCCTAAATAAAATTTCAAGATACCGGAAAGATTTTGTCACCTGGATCAAATCCAGGCCACATTTGGATTCCAAATCCAGATATAGTTTCAGTCCTTGAGTTTTCTACTGATTTCTTCTGTGAAACCAAGGAAGCATTTTCATTTTGTCTGTTCAAATGCTCTTCATCAGCAAATGAGAAGAATAATACCCTCATCTTGACAGTTAACAGTTTACTTCTTATTAAAATTACACTACAAGTAAAGCAATTGAACACATAAACTGATTGATACACAGCTAAGCTTACAATAGTATTTATGACATTATTGCCATTATTAGAGTAGTTGCATTTGAGGACTTCATTATTCAGAATTTTCATTAAAGAACTTTTCACAAATATTAAAGGCATGTAAAAATCCCTCAAAAGTAAGCATAGCAAGAGTGTTGACTTTGTTCCTGAGGGAAACATGAATCTAGGCTCTTTTATTACATTAAGGCTACTGAAAGTAGTACAGACATTTATCATCAACCCTGATAATATCTCAGAGAAAATCAATTTATCTGTAGTCTTGTTTTTGAATCGAGATTGCTTTTTTATGAAAAACAAATGTTGGAAATGTTTTAAATGTCAAAAGATTTTCCAAGCTTATTTACTACTCAAATAATTGATCTGCTCTCAACAACTCAAAATAGACTTAAAGCTAATGTTAGAGTCCAGTACAGATAAGGGTCTTGAGTGGAGGAAAAAAAATATAGACTAAAGCATAAAAATCTATGGAGGAATAAATTTCAGGAAGGTTGTAATCAATACCATCAAAGACAAAATCACCAAGATCCTCCAGCACCAAAGAGCCCAATTTACTGATACAAAATACAAAGAGAAAAGTTACTCAGGCTTCACAGTGCTTCCTAAATTTTCCATTCATTTACATATGAATATTACCTTATCAATTACCAGGAGGTTAGAAGTCTTAAAATCTTCTTTATACAAAAACAAAAGCAGGAAACAACCAGTAAACTAAACGAAAAACCCAAACAAACAAAATGAAAAAAGCAAACAAGAAAAAAGCGACTCAAAATAAAACATCAAAAGATCAATAAAGACTGAAAATTGAAGCATCAAGACAAATTAGAAAACAGAAAGGAAAAATGTATTTCCAGTCTCAATTTAATTTGTATGCATTTACACTGAATGTGTACAACTGACATGTATTTTAAGTGTTATAGACTAACTTCTAGGCTGAACCACAGTTTTATTCTATTATTTTTTACTCTTAGGTGTCCATTGTAATTTTCATATTTCTCTGGGAAATTTTCTTGTTGGAAGTTTTAACTTTATTCGGTGGATACTAAGTTCTTTTCAGAGAAATGAACACACACTCTAAGACCTAAATTGATATAGTTACTAATTTGATCCTTTAATTTCACTTACATAAGTAACAGACAAAAGTTTAGAGTAAAAGATTATTTATTTTTCTCTTTAAATCACACATGACTCACACATACCTAATTACTTCTTTAATTTGCATCAGGTTTTTCCTTAAAGAATATAAACTGAACAATGCAACTCACTTTAAAAAGAACAAAATTTAAAAAATAGAATACAAACTAGTAAGAAATAAAGTTAATTATCTTTAGAATTCTTCAGGCTAAAAATAACAGAGAAAATAAAAGGTATTCTATCAGGTATCCCAAGCAATGGAGACCTATTTTGATTGGACAAATGAAAAAAAAAATCCTCTAGTTTTAATAATTTCTAAAAGCTTTTGCCTGTTTTTGATCTTCCTTTTTATTCCTGATTTGGTTTCAGACTTTTTCATATAAATGTATGTCTACTTGCTGAGGCTGGGAGAGGTTTTTTTTTGCAATTAAAGCATCTTTTTATTTCCTGAAATACAGCCCTTCAAGATATTGGTTTTAAATTGCATGGTGGTTTGTTTTGTTTTTTTTTAGTTTATGTTTGTGCTTTCATTCCAATGCAACAAATATCTATTTATCTGTTGCTGTTATGATGGCTCACTACTAATAAGGTTTTTGGGTTTTTTTCACTTCTTGTGGCCTTTCAGTGCAGAATTCTCTTTAAAAAAAAAAAAAAATTAATAATCCTTATCCTGAAGAAATAATTATGGGTAAAACCCTCAAAAATGTGTTCTAGGAGAAGAAGTTTGTGAAGGTGAACCATTTGCCAATATCATCACTTTTCATAGCAATTAATGAAATCCTGGAAAATAAAGAAACCATGGCAAGTCTTCAGGAACCACATTGTCTGAAACTATAAGGATTCAAACCCCTAATTATGCTAAAAATACCTTTACAATACTTACCTGGAACCCTATGAAAAGGAATAACGTCATAAAACAATTGATTTTGGAAATACTACTTAGAAGTATGTTGTGGCATCTTGTAGGAAATGAAACTAGATTCTCCTAAATTTGTACTTCATAAAACATTTTTAATCACATTTTGTTTCCCATAATATATCCTGATCTTATCTTTGAAAAGAAGAAAACAGCAGATTAGTTCACAAAGTTTGTCCTTATATATTGAAAAAGAGATGCTCAAAAAAAACACTTAGATTTCTTAAAATACTCATGCAAAGGTTTTTTGTTTTTTTTTTTTTTTTGAAAGCCAAGAATCTCATGTCTCTCCTTTAGTTCAAGCTTTGAGATTGAGCTCCCTTCTTCAGAATTAGATGGAGATAGAGATAACAGTCTAGGTGAGAACAATGACAATTCTTTTTAGGTAAAATTCTATTTTCCAAAATAGGCAATTGTAAACATTATATAGCTGGTTCACTGAATTATTGAAATTTTCTGAGATAAGGATCTAAATTGCACCTTCCTAAAGTAGTGATATTTCTGAACTGAGGTTTGGTGTTAGGGTTAGGGTTATGAGTCATTATCATTCCCTTTTCTTAGATTCATTGGAACTTTTAATGGAATACTGTAATATTTTAATGAGAGATCATAATCTATAATAAGTTATTTACCTAACTGGACATATGAATTGCATGTCCTGAGTTAGAATGATAGTTATGAGTTACATCAGTTTTGATAAAATATAAGTAAGGCCTTTTCTGGTCAAAAATATCCTAAAGCATTCTGATTTAAGCCTTTGTGGGATTAGGGCAAAGAATGGATTTAAAAGATGTCTTCCACAAACTGAGTTACCAAAACACTAGAGTAAAAGGTAAAAGACAGAAATTGGTCTAGCACAAATGAAGTCTAGACTCTTCATATCCATTGTCTTCCTTCTACTGAAAGTGCCTGAAACAAAATGCACAAGCATATTTTCATTTTAATCAAAACATATTTTCAGTATAGAGCTAACTTATTTACTTTCTCATTTCAGCTGAGGCACTCCTTTCCTGCCCAGATTCTTCTCCTCAGCTCATGAACTTACAAAACACTAACATTCATCCTGTAATCATAGTTAGAGGCATCAGAACAGAAAGTGGTTCTGTAGCTGTCCAGGAACTGTCAAAGCAAAACTGTTTTGCAGCTTGCTTCTTCTTTGTCTCCAAGATCACTTGATTTTGTTCTTTGCTAGATTATAACATGTCAAACATGGCTTAACATGCTATACTCAGCATTTTCCTGTATCATCTGTTCATTTGCACTCCCTTACTGCATTGTCATGCTGGTGTGTCAGAGTTCTCGTACAGTTCAATCTTCATGCTGTGAACACAATATGTTTTAATGTACAGTAGTACACATCAATGCTATGTCAGCTCTAGGATCACACAAATAAGCATTAAAATATTTTTTATCTTCACAGGTTTCTGTCACTTCTTTTACAAAAAATAACAAAAAAAACAACATACAATGAAAATAGCATATTCCTGTGAGGCAGGACTCCAGTCAAAAAGCATAAGAAACACTGACTTGAGACAAAATGCTTTATTTTTAAAGAAGAGGATGGGTTAAGAACGAACAAGCTCATCCCATCTGTGTTGTTCTTCCTTCTCTGTTTCTAGTGGATGGAATTTAATGTCAAGGTTCTTAGGGTTTAGATCTCTTGGATTTTCTTCCTGTTCATCATCAGTTTAGATAATTCTGTACAACTTTTTATAAAAATTTTGAGTTCCCTAGTAAACATAGCTGTTCAGTACTGAATGTGCAAATTCTTGTTCCCCAAAAAAGAGATATGTATTAAACTGGCAGTGATAGAATGATGGCACTTCCCTTGCATACATTTATGCAGTCAAAAGATCTGGCATACCATTTGGTGAGAAAGCAATTACAATCTATGTTAACTCAATATGCATAGAATGTCACTGATTGAACACTGAGTTATGTTTGATGTCAGTAATTTCTGGATTTTTTTTTTCCCTTTACTAACTCCATATATTACAAAAGCACAGAGAAAGAAATAAAAAAAAGAAAAAGAAAACAAAAGGAAAATAAGATGGCAGGGATTTTATTTTCTTGTGGAACGTAGATTTGTAGTTTTTTTCCTCAGATTACCCATTTGAAAGCAGGGTTGTTTCATGACAAGAAAAAAAAAAATGTGCACAGCTACTACTTTGACACTGAATAAGTTTTCAAAGTAACAATTTCAAATGATGGAAAAAAAATCACCCAAAACAAAAGCATCTGTCAATATGTCTCAACTGAGACCTGGTTCATACTTGTTCATAGCAGATGGGAATGTAAATGTGATGTAACTTTTCAAGTTTCATTTTGTTTAGACTAATCAATTTCTTCATGGTTATAGTTATTTTTTTAATTATCAATACCTTTGTGGCCAGCTGACTCTCTGAGGATAGGTATACTGAAAGCTAATGCCTTTTTTTATCACTTAGATGGTATGGTGGTGTCAATGTAAACCCAGTAGGCTACAAGTACCATGCAGCCACTCGCTTACTCTCCACCTGCTGTTGAGATGGTGAAGAGAATCAGGAAAAATCCCAGCTCATGGGTTAAGTACAGCTTAATGATTGAAACGAAGTAAAATATAATGATAATAATTATAATAAAATATATTAGTGCAACAACTACTAATAGTAATTTTAAAAAATAAATGAAAACCCAAGAAAAACAAAAGATGCACAATTATAATTGCTCACCTGCTTGACTGATACAAAGCCCATCCCCAAGCACTGACTGTCCCCTTTCAGTCAAATTTCTCCAGGTTATATACTGGCATGACATTCTATGGAATATGGGATATCCTTTTTGCAATTTCAGGTCAGCTGTCCCACTTGCACAGGTTCTTGCACACCAGCAGACAATGGGAAACAAAAGTCCTTGACTTAGGGTAAGGATTACTTATAGCAACAACTAAAACATCAGAGTGTTATCAAACGTTAATCTTATACTAAATGCAAAACAGCAGTGTACCAACTACTAGGAAGAAAATTAACTCCATCCCAGCTGAAACTAGGACAGGTGGGTTGATCCCAGCTGGACATCAGCTGGTAACTACAGCCTCTCTGTCAATCCCCTCCTAAGCTGGACAGGGCACAGAAGATGTAACAAAAGGCTCATGAGCCAAGAGAAGGACAGGGAGATATCACTTACCAATTACCATCATGGGCAAAACAGATTTGACATGGGAAATCTGTTTAATTTATTACAAATCAAATCAAGATAAGACAATGAGAGATGAAATCAAAACTCAAAACAACTTTCCCTCATCCTTCCCTTCTTCTTGAGATAACTTTAGTCCCATATTTTCTACCTCTTCCCCTCAGCGATGCAGGGGGCTGAGGAATGGGGATTGTGGTCAGTACATCACACATTGTGTCTGAGGTTCCTCCTCACACTCTTTTCTCCTGCTACAGTTGGTCCTCTTCTTATTTATATTTTCCCAGAGGCACTACCACTATTGTTGATGGGCTTGGTTTTGGGCAGTGGTGGGTCTTCCTTGGAGCTGTTGGAAACTTCTAGCAGCTGGTCACCCTTGTAGTTGTGTGCAGGGTGCAGAAGCCAGTCCTGTAGCCCCACCACTTTCAAAACCCTGCAACACAAACCCAGTAAAAGGGTGACAATATTTATGGAAGAATTCAGTAAAATATCTCTGAACTCTGATAAAATGGGATATTTTTTTTTGTCCCTACATATGTTTTTACTCCTGTAAACTAGATTTTATTAGAAAAATCATGCTTTTTTTAGCTAAGAAAGTGTCTGAAATCTAGTACGAAATCCTTAATTCTTTAGATACTCCCACTAATGTGGCTTTTAAGCGGCCAGACCCAATCCTCTACCACTTGAAAAGTCCTTCAGAGTCCTTGGTCAGTTAGCATTGCTAATTTTCCCATATAATGGGATTTCTTCTATATCACTGAACTCCATATCCCTTNGTAAAATATCTCTGAACTCTGATAAAATGGGATTTTTTTTTTGTCCCTACATATGTTTTTACTCCTGTAAACTAGATTTTATTAGAAAAATCATGCTTTTTTTAGCTAAGAAAGTGTCTGAAATCTAGTACGAAATCCTTAATTCTTTAGATACTCCCACTAATGTGGCTTTTAAGCGGCCAGACCCAATCCTCTACCACTTGAAAAGTCCTTCAGAGTCCTTGGTCAGTTAGCATTGCTAATTTTCCCATATAATGGGATTTCTTCTATATCACTGAACTCCATATCCCTTAGGAGAATCTTATGGGACTGTCTTTTTTTCTGTAACTGGGCATTTTTCCAAATATATAGTAGAACAAATTCTCAGACTTCTAGGAAGACAACTTCTGAACATATTTTCATAATAGTCCTATGCATGAGCAGAACATGCAGTTAAACTGACTACTTTCTTAATTTTACATACCATACAGTTCATCCACTGTGTAATAAGAACAGAAGTTTCAATGCTGTGCCCAGAACATCCAAAGTTCTTAAGCTGAATTTGCTTGGTTTTCAACAATTAACATTTATAATTTGTCCTGAGACACAAAATAAATCGTAGATAATTCAATTGAGAATTGATGTATCTGTACAAACTCAGAACCTACAGGTTTCTCATAAAAGGTGAGCTATTTATCAGACTATTAACTTTAATATAAGAAAGTTGTCCAGAGTTAAATACATACACTGGGGTTTGAAATCACTGCCAGGAGATATAGAACATGACTTTGTGTTATCTTTTGAGTACTTAAGCATAAGAACCTAAGTGTGCTGTGAGTGATTATCCATTGATCTTATCAGTAACATTACTGTTCAAAACCCCAAGTCCTCTGATCTGACTCTTCCATTTGTTAGAAAGGCAGATGGCGAATGTTATCAAATTTGACTATTAGAGCATAGTAAATGGGCAATCCTGGCCCATTGCATTAATATTGTTTTTTGCGGACAGTTTATTTCCTTCTATCTCCTGCATTTCTTGTTCATACATTGATATTATGGTGTAGCCTATCACAGCAGTAAGTTCTATCTTGCAGAAGAGAATGCATTTCAGAAAGGTGTATCAGAATATCACAAATTACAAGAGCCAGACCATTTTGTTTTTCTTGGATGAAACGTGATGTATTTTTATCTCTACTCCAATTTTACTTGCCTCTGTCACTCTGGGACAAGTATTAAACATTCTCAGATTTACTTTTCTCTTCAAAATATTTTTCTTACTGTTTATCTATTATTTGGCCATGATTTTTAAAATATAGAGCCTCAGCTAGTGTCCAAGACCTTATTCAGTCTGACCCCTTGAAGACACTTATTATTATTATAATAATTTAATCATAACTCTGAATATTCAGTTTCTGGGTGTGATGATCTTCAGAGGATAATTACAAGACACCTAGCAAGAAACTAGGTACTTTATCTGAATGATCACTCGCTGGTTCTTCACAAATATTTTCTCTGCTGTAGATACTATAGATCATTATTATGCTTAGAAATATTACTGAATGAGAAATTGTTTGGCTACCTGGGAGATTATTTTTATCTGTACTGATCATGAACTATTGATATTTAAGTATTTTGGCACAGCATGACATCAAATTGGTATAAAGTTTAAAAAAGGAATGTATTGATTTATCTCACTATCAAGTTGCATACATCATAACAGCAGTAGAAGAGTCCATAGCTCAAAAAGTGCTGTCGTGTTATTACTGACTTATATTTTAGGTAAATTTAATTTTCATTTTTCAAACTTTCATTGACTAATAACAGAAAGCAGTGTTATGGGTTGTGGTTTTTTTGGTTTTTTTTTTCTGTTTGGGAGAAATGTTTTCCATTTTCCATTTCAATTTTTCCTTTTTTCAGTGGGTGCTGGTGGGTACAGGGGGTCAAGCATGGGTGCCCTGTGGGACTGCACCTCTGCTTCTGCTCCTGCTCCTGCCTCCTCTCTCCCCTCCTCTGTGCACAGCTGGGAAGTGGCCTGTGGCTGGGGGGCCCTTCTGCTGCCAGCTGTCCCCCGGGGTCACATGGAGTCCCTGGCCCAGGGCGATGCCACCTGTGGTGGCGGTGGCACACAGGTGAAGCGGTGGCACCATAAGAGATGGGAGAACAGCTGTGGTGGTGGCTAGGAGCTTCAACCGCACAGTAGCTCTGGGGAATTGAATCTGGATCTGGCTCCATGGGTGTGGGGTGGGTGGAAACCTCAGCACAGCAGCAGATGCCAGGCCTGAGGAGAGGCATGGCTGGGGCCAGAGCCCAGCTGAGGCATGGCTGAGCAAAAGGCGGTGGCAACCGCAGGGCTGGTCCACTCTACCAGGGGTGCCCTTCCCCCAGCCATGGCCATGCCACTCACAGGGCCTGGCATGCAGCTGGTGCTGGTGGCAGCAGCGGCATGGCAGCAGCCACAAGGAACTCTTGGAATTTCTACGGCACAGGGGCTGATGGAGTGGTGGAACCGGAACTGGCGCCATGCTGTCTCACAGGTGGTCTCTCTGGACTTAGAACTACGTGGTGCAGACGTGCATAGATTCAGCTCCAAATGTAGAAAAGCAGCGAGCAGTGTAGCTTCTCTCCTTGAACCCTTGGGAAGAAAAGAGCTGCTGACCACAAAGTTTCTCATCTTCTTTATTTTCAGCACAGAACATTGGTGGCTTCTGCCTGGGCTGCACCTTGGCAAGGTTTGCATCCACCATCTTTGTCATGGCAGCTGTGGCCATGAGACTGGATTAAGAGTTTAAACAAGAGTTTTCATACTTGTCTCAATTTCTTAGCAAAACATACACATTTTTTCCTCGTCAAGTATATTCTGAAACACTACTCCTCATGTAGTTGTGATCTCCGTAGAGATCATGACCTCATATCAGCAAGGGCTTCTTTATCTGTTTTGATTAAAGGATTTAGATTTAAGGTGAAGCTTCTGAAAAGCCAAAGATGATGTCTGTGAAACCTGATAAACTCGAATCTTAATCTGTTTAAACACAAGAAAAAGTAGAATTTATACAGATGCTAAGCCACTACATTTTATCTCAAGTCTTCATGAAAGTCTCAGATTCTTCATCAGCCTTATTCACAAAGATGCAGACACATTTCTATGTAGAGAAAAACCTAACCTATTAATTGTGAGATTAGACATATATTCATCTTTTCATGTTTTCCAAATATCTAAAATGTGGGCAGGAAAGGCAAAATGTGGAAAGGAGTTAATGTATACTCTACAGAAGAGCTGACAAATTTCTCTCTTCAATTTCAAGGTGTTGATTATAATCTGTATTGTATAGGGACTTGTAAATGTGCATGCATGTATCTTAGAAACATTTGTACATGCTTAATTAAAGAAAACATGTGACTGTGTAAATACCCAGAAGTAGTAGTTGCATTATGATGTTATGTTAACCATCTAGTTTAAAAGACTGGTCTAGGCTTTCCCATGTCTCTTCAATGCTTGTTGCAAGAATGTATACACATGTGAATACTGTAAAGACCAAAGTGATGAGATGAGCAGCTCCAGTGCTGGCATGATCAGCAGTGAGGTGATCTAGCACTCTGCACAAGGGTGTTCCTTGAACCACAGGAACCTCAAGGAAGTGGAGAGACCTACCAGGGGCCAGCAGTTCATGCAGTAGCAGCAGACAAGATGTAGGCAAGGCCAAGAGCATTGGTGAGCAACACACTCCACAAGGCTTGCATATAAAAGAAGCCCCTTGGAAGTGCTAGGGACCAAGGCAAACAGACAAGGTGTAATGTGTCAGTCAGGTGTGGGGCAGCAGCTTCCTTCGGATTTCACACAGAGGGGTATGCAGGAATGGTGGTAAATGCTGCTACTTCCATTTGGTGGCCAGTCACTAGAGGTGTTCCTCTGTGCTTAGTATTTGGGCCAGTTCTGTTTAATATCTTGATCAATGTCCTGGATGAGGAGATTGAGTACACCCTCAGTCAATTTTCAGGTGACAACAGGAGTGTAGATCTGATGGAGGGCGGGAAGGCTCTCCAAAGGGATCCAGACTAGCTGGATTGATAGGCAGAGGCCAATTGTATGAGGTTCAAAAAGACAAAGTGCCAGGTCCTGCACTTCTTGCACAACATCCCCATGCAGTACTACAGGCTGAGGCAAGAGTAGTGGGAAATCTGCCCAGTGGAAAAGAACCTGATTTCAGGTCTGGCTGACAGACAGCTGAATAAGAGACAGCACTGTGCCCAGGTGTCCAAAAAGGTCAACAGACTTTTATCAGACCTAGTGTGTCCAGCAGGACTAGGGAAGTGATTGTACCCCTGTACTTGCCACTGGTGAATCTGCACAATGAATTCTGTGTTCAGTTTTGTGCCTCTCAATGCAAGAAGGACACTGAGGAGCTGAAGTATGTCCAGAGACGGGCAGTGGAACTGGTGAAGCACCTGGAGCACAAGTCTTACGTGGCAGCTGAGGGAGATGAGGTTGTTTAGCCTGGAGAAAACAAGGCTCTGGGAGCAATTTACCACTATTTGCAACTACCTGAGAAGAGATTGTAGCAAGGTGGGGGTCAGTTTCTTTTTCTCAAGTAAAAATCAATAGGACAAGAGAAGATAGCTTCAAGTTGCACCAGGGGAGGTTTAGATTGGATATTAGATAAAATTTCTTCACCAAAAGGGATGTCAAACCTTGGAATGGTCTCCCTAGGGAAGAGATTGAGGTTGGACTCGATGATCTTAGTGGTCTTTTCCAACCTTGTTAATTCTGTGATTCTGTGACCATTTAAAAGGAGTGTAGAAGTGGCACTTAAAGACATGGTTTAGTGGTGGGCTTGACAATGCTGGGTTAACAGTTGGACTTGATCTTAAAGGACTTCTTCAGCCTAAATAATTCCAATTTCATCTACACCGTTTGCAGGACAAGCCACAACAAAGTATGTACATTTGTAAATAGTAGAACAATGTTGATCCTTTTTGGTTTTCAGCAGTACATCTATGTCAATGCAGTTTGAAAAGCATCTTACTGATTTCTAATTCAGAAGCTAAAATTAACAACAAAATCAAAAGTTGCTAAAATCAAAGATTTTTGCCTTATCTATATTTGTACAATTGTCAGGCTGAGAGTGTTGATACCCTCACAAGCCTCAGGACAACTAAATGGTTCTCTCATATTTTTCTTGTAATTAAAAAATAAAGAGGAGGATAAGATGGATATTACATTTGAGGTATTTTTTTGACATACAGATATTATCCAAGCATTCAGAAGTTTGATTATCTCAGCTAATAATCAACTAATTTAACCACAGTGCTAAAACTGTCAGTGGTACCCTTTGTGCAGTAATTGAATGGTGTTAAAGAGCTTCATGACCTTTGAAAATGCCAGCTCCCAACCAGGACCTGATGTAAAGTCTTTGCAAGCACACACATCCTTCCATAAGATGTAACTGTTGCAGCTGTCACACTCAGTTTTTTCTAATGTCAAACTCAATTTGTCCTGTGTTTGGTATTTTGAATTCTGTGCATACTGGTAGATGACAAGTCTTTTTATATATTTCATTTAATGTTCTTTAGAGACATAATCAAAATCAATGTGTTGCAAAGCTTTTGTCCAAAAGGGGAAGGATAATGTCTTCTTTCTGAGTACCTACTAAAGCTTCTGTATTAGTGGTCATCACCTCAGATATCCAAGAGTTTCCATTTTCTGTTAGAATGTTTATTTCACCTGAAGTATTTCAGCATTTATTTCAGAACAACACATAATGGAATAGGTTATCTGGCTCCTAAAATGGTTTATTTTCCTATTATAATGATGTTCAAGACAGCCTTCTATGATGAATAGGTGCTACAGTGAAAAAGATATATTCATGGTCCTATTTTGTTAGAATCATATGCATATTTTTCTCCACATTTCTATATAATAAACTAATATTTCCACACAAAGAGTAAAGCACCAGATTACAAAAGAATATGAATCATAGGTAAAAAGCATTTCACACTTTAGATTTCGAACTCAGGAAGGAATGTTTTAAGTAGTTCTCAGAACATGAAAGGAGTCAATGCCTTTTCTTACACACTGACACCTCTGACAAAGATTGTATATCACCCTTAAGAAGGAATGAAAATAGGTGTCTGTATTTAACAGCAAAATGCATTACGGAGAGAAATCTGGCAGTATGTGAGACAGACCGCAATGGAAGTCAGAAAACATAAAAAAGTAGACAGAGCTAGAGAAAAGAAACTACTGCTTTTCAAAATTATTTATTCATAATAATTTTTTTCTGCATACAAAAATAGCAGAAATAATATTGAACATAAATAAATTTAATTTCACCCTTGTTGTTCTTTGCTTGTCTTTATCACAACTCATGAGTTTTCTTATTTTACTCTTACAATTCTCTTCCCCATCCCACCAGAGAAGAGTGAGCAAGTGGCTATCTGATGCTTAGTGGTCAAGGTGGGATTAAACTATGACATATCCCAAATCGAGAATTAGACAAGTACAAGGAAAATTTCCATTATCATCTCCACACAATGCCTTTTCTAAGTAAATAATAGAAGTACGTTACCTATGAGATATTTAGCTTTCCTAAGGCTGAGCAGGAACTCAGTCTTTGTTATGACCACAACTTAGAATGCAAACAGCATTTCACAGGCCTTCAGAATAGCTTAGAATCTATGCAAAAGTTTCTCAATTTTTCCCCACCCTAGCTGTGCTTATTTTTATCTGCTCAGTTCTAATCTTGAAAACTACAGAATAGTCCTTACACACTATCACTACTGCATGAATTTTTGTCTGTATAATATATTCACAGATTTCCTCTTTAAAATAAAACAGATCCCTGTTCACCTTTTTCCTTATTGGCAGTTGTCTACCTGTCAATGACCCTACCCATAGGTCATACCCAATTAACATAAAAATATGTTAATTCATATTTTATTGACAACAGTACTTTTTCTTAAATGTATTAACACTCCATTTTGCAGACTGTCTTAGTCATGAAATCATGAAGACTTTCAGTTTGAAGGAAAACAACAAAGACTGTGAAGTGTCTAGAAAAACACTTTCCAGTTAGGAAACTATGTGACCTTTATCTAAGCCATTCATGCCACTGTCTAGCAGTAACAGATTTCTTTAGACAATCAGGTTTTTGCCTGAGATTTCTCAGTTGTGTTTTGCTCAGCTGAGTTAGAAATTCCTACTTAAAGTTTCCTTTAGGCAACAACCTGTATATCTTTTGTCTTCCACATATATCTTCCTACATTACATATATGATAAATGTAGGTAAAAATGTTAACTATGCTTATTTGTTCAGTTTGAAGGTAAAAGACAAATTTATTATTGTTATTTTTTTCCTGCACATGTTCACATCATATCTTATTTGCGGTATAAAAAATGTGTCATGATGTAAACAAAAGAAGGGAGGACTAAGGTAAACTGTGGAACTGTGAACTGTACAAAAAAGTCATTCAATCATTGTTGTAAACTGAAACCTAGGTAATTAGTGATGCCTTAAGGGTTATGCTTAAGATTTGAGAATTCACTATAGCTAGGCAGCTGGATAGCTTAGAATATTGAGAGCAAAGAGCAGCCTGTCTTTCACACGTTTGCATTCTTCTATAGAGATAAGGGGGGTAGTAAGTCAAAACATAGAGTTAGGCTTCCAGGCCTGGTAGGGGCTGGACTGGGGTGGGGATAGGTAATAAGGGACCATCCTGTTGGGTGTTTGGGGGCATAATGGTAAGATAGGGTTTAGTTGGGTAGTGTGTGATGGGTGGGCGCTAGAGATTATAAAAATTGAGAAATTGTTATGAATTTTCTCTTTGGATCATCGGACATCACCAGTAAAGCTCTCCCTTCACTGTGTGTTTGGCTCATTTTCTTTTCTCGCCCTGCCGGCAACACTAGCACCTTCTGGTTTCATTTACTTGGATTTTTCTTTAAACAACCAGGGCGTGGAAGAACCTTGATATTAGAGGTACTCTACTAAATATGTACACACAACAAAACCTAATCCTTAACTCAGATACTCTGTGTTTAAAATGAAGTCAACCCACAAAGAGTTCAGGAACCAGAAAAAAATTTCTAAGCTAAAATCAAAGCAAGTGTGAACCACCATCAACATATAAAAAGAGTGAATGGTGCAAGATCACTCACTGGAATTAAAATAAGAAGAAGGAATCTGGATTTTGGATTTTAGTTGTTACATTTTCTAGCAAAAAAACCCCACATATATGATGTAAATATAAGCTTTTGGTTTGTACTAACCTTAAAAAGAAATAGTAACTATATTAAAATTATGTACTACTATGATGACATGTATCCAGACCTGTAGCTGGATATCATGTCCTGAATATTGCCCTAGTTTTTTCTTTATAGCACTCACAGTTAAAGAGCTAATAAAAGTGCAAATCTCTAATGCAAAACTTGAGCACTAAGAACACCTTTTTTTTTATTTATGTATCTTGACCTTTTATAAGCCTAATAGCCTTCATAATGTTCATAATAAGAACACAAATTTAGCTCAAATCCAAGACTCACGATGATGCAAATCATTCATATTTTCCATTAAGAAAAATTCTGAAAAATTATTACTTGGTTTCATCTATAGGAAAAAACAAAAAGAAAAATTTAGCAGTTTTATATACAGAAACATCTGCTAGAACAAAAATTATAAGAAAGTAGAACAAAAAAATCATCAGTCTGAGGTAAAGTACAGCTTGTCATGGAGGAAAACTAGTTTTTATGTTTTAACAACACTACTTTGTGAACTACCGGGAAAGAAAAAATATTTATTCCTCTCTAACAGTAAAGACCTGATCAAAAAACCCAAACAAGTTAATCAAAAGACATTAATTGTTCTGAGTTTTGGGTCAATCCTTTAGTTTCTATTAGTAAAGCTTTCATAGTTCTACTGCTGATCTGTTCAAAGTACTTTGCATGTTGCTTACCAGAAAAGTTGATACATTTATATTACTAGTTTCTGAAATTTCAAATTAGTTCGTAAGATTTTATGAACAGCAAAATGTTACATCACAGTTACTTCTTCATAAATGTCACACTTTATACTTTATTTGCCTGCAATAAAATGCAAATTATACTTCCTAGAAGTGTATTTTTTCATGGTGACATCTGAGGATTTAGTAAACTGTAGAATGAAATTCTGCTTCTGTTGTTTTGCCAATAGGCTATTGTTTTGATATTTACCACTGCAGTGTTTGAATTCTTGTGTGTTGGACATCAGAAATCACCTCTGGGAAAAAAAAAATAATAGTTGTAAGAGAAAACATTTATGTTCAAGAGCATTTTAGAAAGAAATTTGCATTTCTCCATCACCTCAGAGACCATTTTCTGTAAAACATACCTGGAAATCAAGAATGTCTTCTGAACACAGTCGCATTGCACTGCTAGTGGTCTAAAAACCATAGAGCTGAGTATAGAAGTATAAATTATCTGATTAAAGGGATTCTCCCCATGGAGCACATAGGTAAATATCATATCCCTGAGAATTTCTTCAGAGATTACTGCTGATTTAAAACCACCTGCTATTGAAGATTTAGTTTCCTTGAATTTGAATTTCCTTGAAATATTGTTTCTTCCTAACAAGTTCAGACTGGTATAATTTTACACTGTTTCTTACTTCAGCCTCTGTTTTAGAGATCTGATCTAGTTTTAAATGGTAATAAAATTACAAGTATCCTTCTATGAGTACATCTCCAAGCAGCATTCAATCCATTATATTCTGGCTGTGTAAAAATCTAAATTTCCTGGATTTGGGACCCCAGCTGGCATTAATTGATTCAAGACTACTGGCTGGTGTCCCTAGTTTTACTCTTTTGCAGTGGAATTATATGAAAAAAAAAAAAATAAAATTTTCATGGGTTCCAAAACCATACCTGAAAAGATGACAGGAAAAATCATGTCTGTGTGTCAGGCACACCAGATATTTGCCCAATGTTGCATATCTGAAATATTTTTTAAACAAAAAAAACAGACATTGAGTTATAGGGCTCAAGAATTCTACATTTTAGGATTATGTTAAGAAAGGTACATTTCCAGTATTTCTAAATTAGAAATACTGTGATTGACATAGGTGGTATCAAATGTAATTATAGTAAAATTTTTCTGTAAATAGCTGTCTTCAATATAACACTAAGTAACTGTAACTGTAACCATAGACTGTCATATGGAGTATTGTTGACTTTTGTGCAGGGCTCCTTGAGAAATTCTTTGCTTGATTCCTCAGCTAACTCTATTTCAAAATTAAGCTCTACACAGGCTACACATCTAAAATTGAAACAATTTTTCCAACTCTAACTTTAAATGGCCAGTTTCCTGAAGCTATCAACACCCATCCCTGAAAAAGCTAAAGTCAAATAGTACTCTTAGTTTATAAATATGAAATGAAGATGCAGCAAAACCCAAAATTAACACACTAAAACAGGCATTGTAACTGTTTCAGAATACAGAAGTATCACTGAGGTAAAATCTTCAGTCACCTATGTGGTGATTTTAACTTCAGATCAGTTAAAAATGCACATACAGGAGCTGTCAACACTGATGGCAAAGATGATCCTTTTGTTCTTTCTTACAGTGCCTTATCATCTTCACATTTACTATATGTGACCTGATACTGTCTGCTAAGAATTAATCTTGCTCCACTACAGAAAGCCATTTTGGGTCTCTATTCTTCACAGAAGAGTGTTTCAAGAGCATAGATACACCAGATTAACTATTGTCTATGTTATGCTGCAAAAAGTATCATCAGGTATTGGTGAACAAGAAAGGGTATTTTTCTTCAGCTATTTATTTGAGGGGCTTAGGGGATTTTTTGCACCCTTAAGATGAAGTTTTCTGAATTCTGAATACAGTCATACTCTCTTGTTTTGGAATTATATGTGGTTGGTTGAATTATTATTTGCATATGTCAGATAAAGCTTGTGTATTAGGACTACCTGACTCGAATTCCTATTTTTTAATGTAGTCCATTATAAAGGGGGAGCATAATCAAGTTCTATTCCAGTGCTAAATCATAGAAATATTTGACATAATGCAACAAAAGTTACACAAGGATTGAGTGAAATTAGCAAAACAACATAAACCCTATGGCATTTAAACTTTTCTAGAAGTCTAGAAGTATTGTTCTACTTGATTGTTTCTTGATTTCTGTAAAAGTAACAAAACATGAACATTTGTGTGATTATTCAAAGTACAAACCCCCTTATGCTGCTCTGTTAGTGGTCCTTAGCTGAGTTATATGAGTGAAAGCACAGTCAGCCAATTTCTTTACAATCAGCTCCACTGAACAAACCAGAGGTAATATTATAAGTAAGAGTACAAATTTTCTTGTGTAGAGAAATGAATCATTATGTTTGAACGGAGCTCATCATGTATTTAGAGGATTTTGCTGTTATACTGCAGAGAGGAGAAAAAAAAAGAAAAAGAAAACAGAGAGAGGAAAACCAGAATAATTGTCCTTTTTGGTTTTTTGGGGGGGACTTGTTGGTTGGTTGGGTTTTTTGGGGTTTTTTTTGTTTGGTTGGTTGGTTTTGTTTGCTTTTAATTCAAAACCTACTTTGGAAGCACAAGCTTTTAAAATGAAAGTATAGCTGGACTCATGTCCATATAAGCTTTAAGCGTATGCTCACCTATGTGGTTTTTGAATGTAAAGAAACTATTTTCAGGCTGGCTAATTAAAAGCACCAGCAGCATGGCATAAGTCACCACCAGTATGATGTATGTTCAAATTTCATGACGTAGTGGTAAGTATTCTTAACTCTCATCACAATCTTCAGCAGCAGAGGGAAATCTGGCTTCTTGGTTTTCCTCTTCTGTCAAAACTTTCAAGATGATTGCAAAATCTATAGCAATAATAATTGACTAGACGATTAATTTTTCTAGTAAATATCCAATCCAGTATTCCAAAATTCCAATTTCACTTTCTGGAGAAGTCAGTCAAGTCAAGTTGTTTATACATTGACTTATATGCACACAAAGAAGCAAATGTACTCAAATACAAAATGTACTACAACAAACATGCAGAGGATTATAGACAGTGCTCAGGATCCTTTCCTTCCCACCTTGCCTTGCCTTGCCTTGCCTTGCCTTTGCCTTCCCTTCCCCTTGCCTTGCCTTTGCCTTGCCTTGCCTTGCCTTGCCTTGCCTTGCCTTGCCTTCCCTTGCCTTCCCTTCCCTTCCCTTCCCTTGCCTCCTTTTCCTCCTTTTCCTCCTTTTCTTCCTTTTCCTCCTTTTCCTCCTTTTCCCTTTCCTTTTCCTTTTCCTTTTCCTTTTCCTTTTCCTTTTCCCTTCTTCTTCTTCTTCTTCTTCTTCTTTTATTTTTATTTTTATTTTTATTTTTATTTTTATTTTTATTTTTATTTTTATTTTTAATTTTATTTTTAATTTTATTTTTATTTCTTTCTTAATTTTATTTCTTTGTTTTATTTTTCTTTTTATTTCAGTTTTTTTTATTATTTTTTTTTAATGAATTTAAAACACAGATGAGAGGCAGCTAGAAGGCCTTTCTAGCCTTGGCTTTGTCTTGAGTGACTAATGATGTATAAAATCTTGCTAAGTAGTTTTTATTATGTTTATATCTTCTATTTCTTGCCAAACATAATCTAGTTTACTTTTACTACTTTTTTTTAATCAGTTCTTATTATATTATTATGCATTCTAGTGTACATGAGTAGATCTTTGTTAGTGCTTGCTTTATGGCAGTTATAAATTTCCTGAAATAAAGATATATAGGCATGAAAATGTTGCATGAGTCTAGAATTACAGAATTATTCACATATCAGCCCTAAAAAATACTTCCCTAATTTGAAAAGTAAATTAAATAACTTTTTTGTGACTTGGAAAGAAAGGAATAAGCGCTAAAAGTAACACACTGTGTCATTCTTTTAATGATTTTTATTCCTTCAAGAAAAAGTTATTATCTTGTCTGAATTAAAAATAAAAAAAAAGAAATAAAAAGACAAAAAAGTTACTAAAATAGTTGCCAGTGAAATAATTACAATATAACACAGAATATCATAGCTTCTGTGCTAGTCTGTTTAACTCCACTAGTGAAAGACTGCAACAAAATTTCATCTGTCATTTTTCAATACACTGGTGACAAGTAGTCTGAATGATCTATATGTGAACACATAATTGATAAAGGGTATTGGTAGAAAGATTTTTTTTATTTGTTTTATTAGGTGATTTTCTAGGTAATAGAAAATTAGTAATAAGTAACAGGTAATTATTGCCTATTGCTTACTGTAAGGTCTCATTAGAATAGGATTTCTATGGGTATGCAAAAAAGTGCTGAAAATAATATGCATTTCATAGCTGAAAAAAAGACATCACTTTAAAATAGGTAAAATTAAAATATAATATAATTAATTATTTGTTTACAGAAAATCTTTATAATAAGTTTCAAAGCACAAAACCAAAGGGAGGAGGGAATGGAGGAGTAAGAATATATTAAGAATAATTATTTCCAAAGTTTTAGAAATGTCTTCAGTTGCTTATGGGGAAAATTTGGAAACTGACTTTATGATACTGATAGGAGTGTAAAGCTGGTATACACAAGTCATAACTGCAAATATCAACCTTTAACCTTCTCAGCTGAAATGACTTCAAAGTATTCACTTGACCAAGGCATAACCTGAAAACTAAATGGGCTGAGATCATTCTGGCTCTGATGACCTAAAAGGGCTATGCAGGTCATGCTTCAGCACTCAGTTGTTAGTAAAGCTTCTTAGCACACATGAGACTGTGGGCACTGAAATCTTTATCTCAAAAAGAATTTTTAAAATTCCCCAAACTGGCTGAGTTTCTCTGGCTCATTTACTCTGCTTCCTTGCTCTGTGCAGAGAGAGGAAGATAAGTAGAATTCATGCAGAACTGTGCTATGCAATCAAGGAAAAAGTGACTCTCTGGGACAGACAGTATACTTTCCTTTATGGTTTTAAAAGCCAGCTGTATTTCTTGCAGTCAGTAAAGATTCCCTGCCACATCACAGCCTCCCATTAACCCCTCTATTTCATACAGTAAATTTGCATGGGGAGAGCAGGGCCTGGAAGGAAGACTAGAGTATGCCCTAAGGCAAGTAAGATTATCTTCACTGTAAAGACTGTTCTGGTGTTTTCTTCATATGTAAGTGATTCTTTGAGCTTTATTGAATGTTATTGTTTGCTCACTGACCTCTTAGAGAAATCAGGTAGAAGTATGAGCCTGAGAAACATGTGAGTGTCAAAATGGAGAAATCTGTGGTTGTAAGCCTGTAGGAATTTTGGTGTCATATTCTATGTGACACCAGTGGATGAATGCCTGACACCACATATTAAAAGCCATTTGCACATCTAACACAACCTTTATCCTTCCTGGGGAAGCAAGTGTGTGTTTGTTTTTTGACAGTTTCTACAGGAGCCAGTGGCGTAATTCATTCCAGAGGTTCAACTGAATTTAAGATCTGGTTTTGATACAGCATAGCTAGGTAACTTCCTCTTAGGAAATGCTAAACTGTGAAGAGAGAGCTGTGAAGTCTAGAGATCAGAGATATCCAAGTTAGAATGGTAGGACCATAGAAAGAGGTAAGACTGTTGAGAAAGCACACTTAACAGCACAAGGACTGAAGAGGAAAATCACTGACATGAAAAGGTATAAAATCCTTACAAAAATCCAGACAGTCTTAAGATGGCAACTGGGAAACACTAAGAATGAGCCCATTCCAAGGAGGAATGAAAGCTGATCCTTCTTAGTTGACCTTTAGTCTGATAATTGCATGGACAGGAAAGACTCACCTTTAATAGTAATGGTTAATGAAATAGCTTATTTCTTCTATTTATTCTGTGATTTAACCATGTTCTAGTTTAGAACAGTAGACACAACTTAATTACCCACTGGAATCTGGACGAGAATTCGTTAGAGAATTAAATGCGACAGAATTTATTAAAAATTACAACAGGAAGGGAAGAGGGGGGTGGGGGAAACAAAAGAGTGCCTGTTCCCTTCTCCTCATGGGAAGAGGGAAAAAAAAACAAAAAAGCCCAGAAAAACTTAAACAAAGACAAGAAAAAATCCAGCCTCAGCAATCCAGCCTCAGCAATCCTCCCTCCCCCCTTTCTCCCAGAAAAAGGAATATTAAAATAAACCAAAGTGTCTAGATAGCAGTTCCATCCTCCCAGCTTGCCGTCTCCTCGTTCCCGCAGGCTGTCTCCAACCGAAGAGAGAAAAAAACCTCTCCTCCTCCTCCTCTGATGGCCACGTCATCAAGATGTCCGCGTCCATGTCCTTCCATATGTGTTCTGAGGGAAGGGGAGGAGGGGGGGGCAGAGGGCCATTCCACGCTTGAGTCACACAAGCTTCTGTCTCAAATGCAATGCCACCGGTCTTCCTCACCCCTCCAGCTCTGGGCTTGCATCTCCAGGGGAAGGGCAGGGATTGGGGGGGCTCTCACTCCCAAACGGCTCCAGGGCAGAGCTGAGCCGATGTCCACGTCCACATACACACACACACACACACACACACACACACTCTCACCGCGCAGTGCTGCCGCCCAGCACTTTGTGAGTGCTTTGAGGCCCCCCCACAGCTCCGAGGAGCAAAACAAGGGAAATAAAAACAGATCAGAGTTGAAAGGAAAAACAAAACAAAAGATTCAACACTTCCCCTCCCATTCTGGGTTTTGAAACCATAACAAACCATTAAATAATTTTTTTGCAGTTTAAGCTGTGCATAATCCTGTTTGCTGAGGTACATGTTACACGTCTTCTGCACAAAGTGACTTGGAGAGGAAGTGCTACAGTGATCATACATCAGCCTGAGTTGAGATAGCAAAACGGGACACAGAATTCACAGTTGCCACAATTTATCAAAATCAGATAGAGCCAAACCCAGGTAATTAGAAAAATAACATGTACTTTGTATGCATGTAGAACCTAGCTCTCCTTTGTCCAACTTATCTTTATGCACCTGACCTGAAAGAGATGGGTTTCTTTGTAATTTGTTTTCTTTTTTTTCTGGCAGAGAAGACAATTTAATGATAAGCTAATGGAAGGAGGGTTAAACAAGTCACATAAAAAGCCAACTGTCAGCAGTATTGCACAGTGTTAAAAAGAGCAATGTCTATTCTGGCTTGGGAGGTTTGTCTTGGACATTAGCAGAAAAGTTCTACTTTATCTACTGGGAAAGTAGAGCAGAGCTGTAACAGGCTATGCACAGAAGCTCTGGGGTCATTGTCCTTGAAGATTTTCAGC
>VYZS01053507.1:30357-41415 GCA_013400695.1 Neodrepanis coruscans | reverse complement strand
ATAGCTCTGTAAGGATGTTTACTTTATTAAGAAGACAAAAAAGGCAAGTGGTCATTCATTGTCTCAGTGAAGGTGCTTAGTTAAGTATATTCTGCAGCATCTCAATAGAAATTTATGCAGATGATAGACTTCAATGTAAACTGTTACAAATACTTACTGTTTCTATTTTTGAAAGCATGTGAGTGCTTACATCAAATACTAATCAAATCTTAATAAAAGTAAATATGACATTCAATAAATGATTCTTGCAACTGTTTTGAAGATAGTATGCATTAACTTAGGAATTTAATTTGATAACTTCTTGAAAAATTGTTTTTCTCTAGGAGTTTATATGTAAGCCTGTTCCTTCAAGGGCCCCTAACTTGCTTGAATTTTCTTTTGTTGATGCTAGTGGCAAAATGCCTGTAGACTTCCCATAGCACAGAAACATGCATATCTGCCGGTCAGTAAAGGTTCTTTCAGTAATTTGCTGTTTCTCTTTGGTTTAGCCTGTGGGGTTTCATCAGCCTGGCNCACTATGGCCTTGGCTGCAGGAGCCAGAAAATATGGTGCCAAATTAAATTATCCCGTCCAAGTAACTAATCTTAACTCCCTATCAGATGGGACATGGGAAGTTGAAACTCCACTTGGAACAATTCGAGCAAAGAGAATTGTGAATACGGCAGGTAGGATTTAATATAAATGTTTTTGTACTCTTCAGATTTACAAACTAACTGACACAAAGCACATACACTGATTTGTGTGGTNCAAACAGAGCAGTACTTAATCACACCTGAGAAAGTAGAAGAGCTATTTCCTTTACTGAACATGAATAAGGTAAAGGAGCTGGTCTTATGAGGTGTATCAGATATGTATGTGTAAAGTCTGTTTCTTTATACAAATTGTACAAGGAATTTGTGTTTTTCATTTAAAAAAATATGTATTATAGCCTAAAATCAGACTCATATGTAGTGCATTTTAGTGCATAATATATGTCAGTGTGCATACTATNTACATGTTTTTGAACATTCACTTGGTTTATGGTAAGATGTACTTTGCACATACTGCTTTACACCATGGTGAAAATTTATCTCTTATATAATTTCCCTTGAATAGGCATTAAAAACATTTATTTATACTTTGTCTCTAGCAGACGAAGACGAATCAAATGCCTTGTTAGATTTCAGTAGCAACAGAGACCTTTACTCATCTATAGTAAGTTGGATGGAAGAGAGGTTTCTGTCTAGAATGATAGCATATCCTGAGTTGAAAGAGACCTACAGGGATCATCAAGTCCAGCTTCTGGCCCTGCACAGGACACTCCAAGAGCTACACCATGTGCCCTAAGAGTATTGTCCAAACATTTCCTGAACTCTGTCAGGCTTGGGACTGTGGCCTATTCTCNGTTCTATGTAGGCTGATATTATTATATGTTTTGAAAACTTGTCATGATTTGACTTCTTAAGGTTTACTATATTCAAGAAAGAAAGTATTCTTTTAAAAAATGAGCTAATCTTGATAAATTCTAATTTCTTTCATTTGGGGGATTTTACCTCCACTTAGGTGTTAGCTGGCCTGTATAACCNAGTTGAAAGAGACCTACAGGGATCATCAAGTCCAGCTTCTGGCCCTGCACAGGACACTCCAAGAGCTACACCATGTGCCCTAAGAGTATTGTCCAAACATTTCCTGAACTCTGTCAGGCTTGGTGATGTGACCACTTCCCTGGGGAGCCTGCTTCAGTGACCGATCACACTTTGTGTGATTGAACCACAGTCTGTTCTATGCAATATTGTCCTCTAAAATGTAATGAAAGATGTCTAGAAAGTCAGAATGTATAAATGAAGTAGAAATGTCTTCACTGTTTTTTCTAAGAGACCGACAATTTGACACTACATATTTCAGTATTACCTTTCCCTAAGTCTTAACTCTATCCACATATCCTTAAAACAGAAGATTTTTTGTTGTCCTTTGAGTAGTATTTTAAACATGCACTTGGTTTAACAATGAAGGTTTTTTGTATGTTGTAAAAATCGCCTAACTCAAAGGAGCTTGTATTTACATATCTGATTTTTATTGTTCTTTGTGTCAAGGAAACCAAACTGATGTTTCTGCTTCAAAGAGCTTTTGGGCAAGAATTCTTTGGCTTTTTGTTTGTCTTCTTAAGGAAGTTAATAGGTCTAAAAGCCTGTATTCAATCTAAACTTATTTTTATGTTGTTTTATATGCATATACAAAATATATTATTGGTGAAACTGCTGGAATGTTCTATATGAAGTATACCTTCTGCTTCATAGTAGAAGACTTTCTGTTTTCAATTGTTTGAGAACATGTTGAATATTTACCATCTAGATTAAAATTTCGCTGGCAGAACACTCTATCTCAAACTGAATCATATCTGCATTTTTAGGGCATTAGTATTTCATACATCCCATCACAGTGAAAAATCAGGCTTCAGTAGGAAGCCTCAAAGTCTCAAGTGGACTTTCTCATGCAAATGGACAAGGGAATGAGAACAAGAACACGTATTTATAATTCCTTTCTGTATATGTGCAGTGGAACGGGGGAAAAAAGCGCATCTATTTCTAGTGCGTATCTAGAAGATAAAATGAAGAAGTTAAGTGAGATGGGGACACTTCTTGTTAGTGGGTAGAATAACTATGTTTGATAATTGGAATTATGAGTGAATTGGACTGGAAGGGGAATAGACTGGGAGAGTGAAATGCTTGGGAAAGATTCCTGGAGGTGTTTGGGACCACTGATGGAAAGTGGGAAAATTACATGCTAGAGGACTAAATAAGGAAGGTCAAACTGGGAGGGGATGGCAACAATAGGGATCACACCAGGGAGAGGGATAGTAGAGGGATAGTAGATAGATAGAGAACATATTGATATGTTTCCTTGAGGAGTACCTGGAACTAGGAGCTTTTCAGACAAGATGATTTGGAAGGAATGGTTGTGTGTGAAACTGAGGGGAAAACTTAGGCTGTCTGAGCAGTCTAAGCATGAAACACTGGCAGAGTAGCAAGGGAGAAGTAGATAGGAGTAGATTGGAAGGAAGAGAAGGCAGCTGGGACAGAATTTGATAAACAAGGGAGACTGGCATGCATACAGCAACAAAATAGCTGAAGAAGGATATAAGGACTGGAATAAGAGTGGAGTTTGAGATAATGGAAAAGAAGAACAGGTATGAGACAAGCAGGGGTGGTGAAGAGAGAACAGGATAGAGAAAAATTTGCAGTGAGTGGGTAAAAGGGCTGAATTGTCAGGGAATGAGCTTTACTTGGTGAACTTTCTTTCAGCATCTCAGATGTAGACAGCCGTATGTTGGATCATTCCAGGCTTTCAATTAGGACTAACTGGAAAACCCATTGAAAAGTATACTTTCTCATTGTATGATTTCCACACATAGGTGGTCATCTGCTATTGCTATATACCTAAAATAGCAAGGACCTGAAAAAGCTCACCTTGAGGCTCTAAGCTTGCTCATGAGTACCACATAATGACATTTTGGAGAGAAAGAGGACTAGGAGAATTTAATATGCTTTTTAGAAAGCAAACAACCACACAAACAGGGAAGACAAATCAAAAGAATTTTATGTAGATCAGAGAGTCAAACACTTGGGAGATGAGAGGTGTCAATATTTGATTGCCTTTAGATTGTTAAAAGCGACTTCACTTTAAAAAATCTCAAGCTCTCTTACAAATAGGATCCATGTGTCATTTGTTACACATAGTAACAAATGTAAGATTATGAAATGGAAAGGCAGCTCTTTTGGCAATTAGACTTACTTAGGCCACAGACTTCTAGGCACTCGTTATTCCTAACTATTGTCTCTGCATTGCATGGATGAAGTATAATAGATATAGTAATTTTTGTATATTTTTGTAGTGTAGTCCTATGTCCTATGTATCGAGTTGACATTAGGCAGAGTTTTTTTGGTAAGTGCTTTTCAAAGTTCATTTCCAAAAATTAGAATGCACCCCTGTGAACCTTTCATAAGTTTTTTTTAATTATTTAATAAGTTATTAAATCAACAATATATTTACTTAATTCTCATGTATAGTTAACTGTTCAGCCAAAATGAATATTTGAAACACATATTGCTTAACATTCTGGCTAATGATATAAGATCGATACTGTATAACACATATCTTTTATAAATGTTTTCTCAGATAACATTCATTCTTTTTGTCAGCCTTGCCTCATTCCACTACAGATCATGCCTAGTATAATTCAGAGCTCATATTTTAGGCTCCTGTGGCAGAGAAAAATACATCAGAAGGTTCCTTACATTCTCTCTTTCCCCCCACCTCACCCCTCAGCTGACATCTGCTGAGGAACTGGAACAAACTAGTTTCAAACAATTTTTAGCTGTTCCTTATGTGAAGTTTCCATTTTGGAGGAAAGCAGATGCCTAATAAATAATTCCTGACATGAAGTAACTGGTACTGAGCCTGGTGAAGTGATTTACAGCCTATTTACAATGTTTGATTAAAGTCTGCAAAAATAGTGACTTTAGTTTATATATACAGTGTGGGTGTGTGTGTGTATAAGCATATATCTTCAGACATGTACATACCATATAAAACCATTTATATATAAGTAGTGGTGGTGGGAAATTTTCTTTTTCAAAAACGAGAGATAGTCAGATTACATACCTCAGCAGATAAGCTAAGTAATACCACCACTAAATATTTCAGTGTCAGATGCTTGCAGTCTCTACAGTTTAGTCTTCGCAAATGTCTTAAAGATATAATGTATGCCTTCATTTATCTCTGCCATATGTAATAGGACTTGACATCTGCTTCCAAATAGAATTTTTTTTCAGAGAATATATTCTTCCTTTTGCCACTTTTGTAATTAAAAAAGTGTAATTAAATTTTGTAATTAAATCACTTTTGTAATACTTTTGCACATGATTAAAAAACCTGAAACGAAGAAGCTGTAATATTTTTCATTTAGTAAATGTCACCTGTTGTTATTCTAAGCAATTAAATACGCACGTACCATAAGTGTGACCTTTTTTAGAAGTAAAATACTGAAGATTTTTTTTAGGCAAATCTCTTATCTAAAGCATTTTAAAATCAGCTGTGTTTCTAATATTATTCTGCAAACTTCATGGCTAAGAAATTTTTATTGTTGTGAAAGAAACAAAGCTAGGTTTCAAAGACCTAATTTTCTGCTACTTCACCTTTTGTTCTTCTCTGTGGATCGTTAGCTGACCTTATCTTAAATAGTTTCATTTGTAGATATCATGGAAATGTCCAAATCAGAAGAAGTTCCCTAAAAAATTTTAGTCTCCATTTAAATCCACATTTGTGTGTGTCATGTGCAATGAAGGAAACCCTTGCAGATGTGCTAAAAATGCAATTTTATTAGAATTTTTCCATAATTTTCTATATGAGGGAACATAAGACATGTTTCAGTAGCCTTAAAGGATGTTTTACATCATTCAGTGATGGCAGGATCCTCCCTGAGCCAATTTAACTGATGTAACAAGTGTTCTGGCAGTGAATCTCCTCCAAGTGAAGCAAAAGCCTTACATATGATTACAGTAGAACTGGTACTGGTTTCTAGTATTGACAGGACAAAGGACTTTTAATTGAACAGATCTCTTGATGGTAATGCTGGATTTGCTGCTCTCTTCTTTTAGCTGGCTGTCAGCAATTGTTAAATGAATCACAGGAAACATTTTCCTTATAAACTTTTCATCTTTAAAATCCACAGATGTTAGACCCTGAGGCTGGTTTGTAATGTTGAGTAAGAGACTGACAGCCCTTTTGGCATGGGGGTATGGCACAAAGCCAGCACAGCCCAATTCAACTTTTCTAATTGCCCTGTCTTTAAACCATGCCAGAGGTGAGAGGATGTATTCTCGAGTTAATGTCAGCAAGTGGTGTGAGGCAGCTGCTCTCCCCAGGACAGGGAGCCAAGCACGGTAACAAGCCTGGCCAAGCCATCAAGGGCTATGTCCAACAGGGCACAGGGGAGGGACCAGGGAAGGCCCAGGACCCACTCCCTGGGGTCAGCCCACAGTTCGGACCTCCAGACAAGCTTGTGGAGATGAAGCACAGTGAGATCCAGAGTGATGAAGCCAGGCTGAGGCCAAGCCAAGAATGTGACCACAGGTCAAGAATGGACTTGGTGACAGTAACGAGGGTTCGACAGTGTCCAGTAATCAACAGGCAGGACTGTAGAGATGAGACTGAGCTGAGGTCAAGCCAAGAAGTAGTCCACAGATCAGGGTCTGGATCAATGTGTTCCATGGTCAGACATAGGCATGGCTGGGACAGAGCTGTAAACAGGCACACACCTACAATCAAACCAGCTCAGACAGGTTCTGAAGGACTTGAACTGACCTAGAGTAGTACTCCTGTGCCCATGGGCAGAAGTGTGGGTGGAAGTCCCAGATGAGGCTGTTCAGGATCGTTTATGCCTTTTTCTGCCCTTAGGGCCCTGAGAAACTTTGACCAGTTCTTGGAGAGTATGGAATTGAAGAGAGAGGCAGGAATTAAGGCAGGTTTAAGAAAAGTAAGCATCAAAGAGGAAGAAAAACAGAATGTTAAACTGGATAACATGAATTGTATGTCCCAGGAGAAAGGGGAGCTGTGTTAGGTAGCAAATCTTGCTGGAGATAGTTTGTCATAAAATGTTTGGAGTCAGCTGGTTACACAGGAACCCGGCTGACCTGCCTTTTTTTCTGGGTGCCATATGGCACAGAGCGTCTTTAATTTTGCTTTCCTCCAACCCTCACTCCCAAACTCCCCTGAACCTCCTATTTCATTGGATTTTTACCCTTCATTCACATTCCTGAGAGCTCTGCTCCCTGATCTAAGGTGTCAAAAGAGTGGAGTTTCTTAGAGAAGCTGCCATTCAAATAAGGTGTACCTGTCTGATTTCCAAGTCTGTTATGTTCCAAAGTCACAGCAGATGTAAGCCATGATGCAGAGCCCAAACTAGTAGATTTGGCAGTTAAGTAGCTTCCAGTCCTTGACTTTGACACAAGTACTTCTCTAAGTAAATGTGTCTTACCAGCTTAGCCTTAACAGAGAAGAATTAGGTCTTCTTTAACTTATGGTATACATGAAGTGTCTTGAGCCAATTTCAGAGACAAGGAAATCGTTGCTTGCATTTTCTATTCACAATCTGTATCAGAACATATAATTGGAGAACTGTGGGAGAGCACACTGGCTACTCACCAATGTGAACATCATAATGAATTGATGATTGATTTGTAAGAAACATAATTAATATAAGTCACATGATATTGTGAAAAAAGAGACAAACTCCAGTTCTTGAGATTAGCTGCCTGAAAGTACTGCCTTGCTTTGTTGAGTGTTAGGACTTGAATTCTCTCTTGGGAAAGCATACTACTCATTTGTTTGATAGTAAGGGGCTAGGTTAACACCTATGGTGTGAGCTAATTTATTCTGGGTTTTTTAGTATTTCTAACTTCGCTAGGAATACACTGTAGACCTACTTTACTGAAGTAAACCATGGGGTTTGTGGAACTGTTAATTTAAGCCTAATTTATAATTTACCAGTTATGTATTTTTTGATAAAAAAAATTAAGAAAAAGTACATGGAGTTATGGAGGGATAATATGAAAAATAATGTGTAAATTAGAAATACGGGGGGGAAAAAAGTCACATATAAAACACAGTGTTTCCTGCAAATATTTTACTGTCCATTCACTTAAATTAGTGTTTGAATACTTACGGTTTGGGTTTTGGTTTTGTTTTTTTCCTTCTCTAGGCTTCTGGGCCCGTGACATAGGCAAGATGATTGACCTGCAGCACCCTCTGATACCTGTTCATCATCAGTATGTTGTGACATCAAGTATCCCTGAAGTGAAAGCCCTAAAAACAGAATTGCCTGTGATTCGTGACTTAGAAGGATCATATTATCTAAGGCAAGAAAGGGATGGTCTTTTATTTGGTCCATATGAAAGTGAGGAGAAGATGAAGCTGCAGGACTCATGGGTAACAAATGGAGTCCCGCCAGGTAATTAAGGACATTAAATCTTTAAACCTGATGAGCGCTTGCACATATATTAATGTGTATAAATCCCAGCCTGTCATGCTTCCCTGTATGATGGAAAATGCAAAATATTTGCAATGAATAATTGTAGTGCAGAAATTGTTTTTTGAAAGAATAATGGTAACTCTAATAATAAAAGAGAATATAAATACAAATGTAACGTAAGAAAAGCCTACTTGAAATAGGCATAAAATATCCATCTACAACAAAGTCTTAGTCTGCTTTCTGAAGAGGTGTCCATGCAGTCAACGAACAACAAAGGAATGTCTTAGACAAAATGCCGTGCTTGGATAAAAGTGCAAGAGAGCTGTAGATTTGTATAGAGTACAAAAATGTCATTTTACTTACTAGAAGAAAAATGATAAATTACTGTGTTATATCTAGGCTTCAGCTTTCTCTTCATGTTCATACAGAAAGTTATACTAAGAAATAGTGTTGCTGTTTAAAAATAAACATGAGGAAGAGTAATCAGCATTGTTCAGTTTTGGATAGCCCTGTCACAGCTTCCTGAACCTACTGTCTCTGGTAGTATCAAGTGCCTTTATAGAATGATGTTCAGCCATGCTTAGAGCCCCAACTGAGGAGTGAAATATATGCAATGTATATATGCATATAACATATATATGCATATGTAATTCATGTGATTTCATGGAAATAATAAGCAGATACAGGAAGTATGTGTCTTCCCCTTCTCAAATTTTTGTCATATTGAGAAAGCTACATGGGTCTTATTGATGTAGAAGAAAGTTTCTGTGTTCCTTCATTTCCTTTCTACTTCATTGTTGAATTTGCATGACCTTAGGGTTAAGCAAATATGTATAATGGATAGTATAATTGCAGTGACAAATAAACTTGATCCTACAGGTAACTGAGGATTTATGCATGCCATATTTCCCATGTAGGGTGGCAAAGGCTTGAAATATGCACTGATTAATTCCATATAACTTTTATATATAGAGATTGAATAACTGTATTTAAAATGTATGTGTTTTCAGTGTAAGTAAGTATATAATAAGAGTGAAATATTTGCACAGGTTTTGGAAAAGAACTTTTCGAGTCTGATTTAGACAGAATAATGGAGCATATTGAGGCTGCTATGGAAATGGTCCCTGTTTTGAGACAAGCAGACATCATAAACACAATTGCGGGTCCTATCACCTATTCTCCAGACATTCTTCCTATGGTAGGACCACATCAGGGTGTCAGAAATTACTGGGTAGCTATTGGTTTTGGGTAAGTTCTTTGTGACAACTTTTTTTTGTCTGTCATATTGTTAAATTGGTAGTCAGCTCAAGCTTTGCACATTTTTATGCATTTGGGCATTGTTTTGTATGTATTTTGTGTAAAACATAATTAGAAATAGTCTTAATTACACAGCCTGCATAATGTAAGCTCATCCTTCNAAGAACTGAAGGCATACTAACCAGAAGACCAGCATACTGTGTGACTGACTGCTCTAGAGATACAAACCCAGTAATGTTTCTGAAAGTTGAGCTGACAAATTATATTGCTGGAGGAAAGCAAACGAAGAGGGCAGTGCAACAATAGAAATGAGTGGTACATTTTTTTCCTTTTCCTGTCCATCATATTTTCCTTGAATATTATTTAGATCTTATTTATTATGGCTGCTCTGGAGTCAGTGGTAAAACAGTGACATGTCTCTATTTGTCTTAGTTTTACCATTGACTCAAGATGGATAGAATGAACAAAATACATTTCCAGGCGCATGTTACTGAACACATTCTATTTACATTGTTTTTCCAATTGCCTAATTTGCTGTTCAAAATCCAGCTCAGCTTTTTCCAGTTTTCTTTCATTCCAAACCAAACAAACCCTCAGATCATAAGATAAGACAGTATCACTAACATGCTTTCTGAGGCCCTCAAAAGAAAACTGCTTGGTAATTTTGCAATGATTCATTGTGAAAGGTACTCACCTTTGCTGCTTGGATTTAAAAAAAAAATAATGTTATCTTTCAGTAACATTTGCAGAACTTACAGTTACAAAAGCGGTTTGCCTAGACCTTGTTCACCAAAAAGTCTGTTTAAGTTCATTACTCTGTGGTCATACTTTAGTGCTTGTTTTTCTTCACTAATGTCAATGGAAGCAGAATCAAAGTTTTGTATATGAAAAACTGAAGACTAGTGTTACATTTTTAAGTTTCTTTAAGCAACTTCTTTCAGGAGTTTGATTACTCTCTAAATGTTTAGACACAGTCACAGTTGCGTGGCTGTCATTTGATTGCTTTGTCTGCTTTTCAGGGACTTTTGACTCTGTTCTATGCTTCTGGGTCACTGCAGTGTTTCTACAAGTGTTCTAACTTTTTGTGTGCATTAGCAAATCCTTATCTCACAGTCAACTAGCAGGGACATTGTGACAGAGGACTTACTGCTGTTAGAATAGAGGATTTTTATTATCTAAAATTAGCAGCTTGCTAGGCATTTTAACATGCAGAGAAGTTAAGTATAGTTAGCAGAGTGTGTAGTGCTATTTATTATTAAGGTTGCTCAATGCTTCCCATGTTTAGTTACAGCTTTAAAAATGTTAAGCCTAGAGTAGGCTAGGATTTTATACAGAAAAGTTTAATTCAAAGCAGCATAACCATTTCTGGGACAAAGACATGAGAGAAGGGACCAGGGTGTGCAAAGGCCCAGATTTCCAAGGAAAAGGAATGGAATGAGTCAGAAATGGGTGAGAAGCCANCCCCTGAAAAACAGGTTTCATTCTTGTGCAGCAGAATTGCAGTGGAAGCTAATACAATCAGCTCCCTAATATCTGAGGTAAAGAAGGATTTGGGCATCCTATGTAATGTAAAACTCTGGTAATATAGGCCCAGTTAGGAGTGCCAAAATCAATGGGTTCTACAGAGTCAGTGCAGCAAAGCTCTGCAGAGTGTAGATACCACTCAGCCCAGGTGCAGGGCTGTATGTGTAGTGGAAGGGTAGCCTTCCCTGTGCTGTCTTGTTCTGGGGTTACCCTGCCATCAGGTCAGCAGTCTTCAGCTGAAGCTATTTTATTTGGTCTGTCACCACTCA
>VYZS01053507.1:0-11365 GCA_013400695.1 Neodrepanis coruscans | reverse complement strand
GCTCCACCGCCCGCCTGGCGGGCACCGGGAGGGGCGGAGGGAAGGCGGGGATCCACTGCCATGGTTGCACCCGCAGCCCCGGGGCGCGCCCCCAGCCCCAGCACACCTGCGGCCCCTGGGTGCCCGCCGCCCCGGGCGCGCTCCTGGCCTGAGCGGCCACTGGGGGATCCCCCCTGCCCGCACGGCCGTCGAGTCCCGCACGGCAGGAAAAAAGTCCAGTTTTACTTTCACCCCACGACAGGAATAGACCTCAGCATTCTTTACAGGCCACTGTGACTGAAGACAAGTAAAATACTCTTTTATTACCTGTTCCTATTATTAACGAAATGAGTTAATATTATTAACAGAATGAGCAAACAAGATAAAAACTACAAGCAATAAATATCTAGAGACTTCTTTTTGATATTTTGGTCTGTTGGGTTATTCTTTTAAGCAAAAACCCCTAACTGGGGAAAGCGATGGGTTTTGTGTAAATAAAAACCAAATTGCAGTGTTCAGTTAATTACTGTAGTGCTTCTTACTGTGCAACAAGCTGCTGAAATAGCTCACCAAGATGGACAAAAAGACTTCAGTATAAGTGAATCTTGAGTGGTCTGTCATGGAAGATGAAAACAGTTTCTAAACAGATTAAAATGAATAAAGAACCAGATTCCAGTGAAGGTAATACAATAAAAAAAATTATTTCCACAACAGGGCATTCAAATCTGAGGAATATATATGACAAGATGTAGTTTCCCAATAAAATTCTGATGTTCTCTGTGTTTAGGAAATTTAGTGTATGTATCATCTTAAGATACACACAGACTAGTAGGTTTTTTGTGATTAATAGTAGAAAAAACTCTTAAGCTGACTTTTTTCTTTTTTTTCCTCATGGTGTATTAAATTATAACATGGCAATAAGTAACCTCATTTCCTCAGGATTTCTGTGGCAATTTTCATTTTTGTCAGTAAGGCTGAAGAGATGGCATTGTTCTAGGTTGTTTCCTGTAGACTCTGCTTGATACTAATTGATACTTTTTCTCTAATGTTGGGGAGTTGCCTTCTTGCAGTTGAGTAGGTTAGGCTGCAATTAAATCAAAGGGGAGGGACAGTAGCAGGATTAATTTCTAATTTAGGGTATATAATGTCTTCCTAACTTCACAACAAAAATCTGTCCATTCTAATGATGGGATTTAATACTTGTTGTCTTTCTTTTGGGTTGTTCAAATACATTTAATAAGTTAGATGAGTTGTTATCCTCATCTCATGAATAAGCACTCGGCTAATAAATGTTTGTTAGAGTCCTAATGTTGGTCTCTGTGCCAGGAAATTAACAGAATATCTTTAAGGAAGAAAAAGTTGCAATTCTTTTTCCTGCACAACCAAGAATATTGTTCTGCACATTTTCACTTTCTCAGGTTTTCAAGTGTTAAAAGATGTAGTATGTCACCTCTGAATTCTTAAAACAGCCCTATTTTTATCCTATAAAAGTCTCTATAAAACTTGATATTAGAGTGAAAAACATCCATGCTGGTTTGAGTAGCTCGTAGAAATGAAACCCTCTTTTAGAAGGGTTTTCTTGTGAATCCAATAATGACAACATTCATTAAGAGTTTAAAGTCCACAGTTTGCCGTTTGTAGGTTTGTGCCTGTGTTGCTGTATCCGAGACTGACATCTCCTGGTCGTGTCTCTACAGTACCAGCTCACTGCGGTTCGGGAAGGGAATGCAGTAGGTGATGGAAGGCCTTTGGAGTGTGTAGTGTGCTCTGTCAGGTCAGGATCCGAGTGCTTAGCTCATATTCCATGTTTGTTTCCAGTAGGAAAAACTACTCTTATTAGAGATAGTGTTTCTTTGCCTCAGCTCTCTTTATTTTTGAGGCAGTTTCTTTGTTCTCCATTCCAAGCTTCTTTCCAGATTTCCTGCTCTAATCTGCACTAGTACAGCTTCACCTTGAATACTCTCTGAAGTTTTGGTCACTACAATATGAGAAAGATATTCAGCTATTAGAGAGTGTCCAAAGGAGGGCAATGAAGATGGTGGAGGGCCCTGAGGGGAAGCCGTATGAGGAGCGGCTGAGTCATTTGGTCTGTTCAGCCTGGAAAAGAGGAGACTGAGGGGAGATGTCATTGCAGTCACAACTTCCTCGTGAGAGGAAGGGAAGACACTGATCTCTTCTCTGTATTGACCAGGGAAGTTGTGTCAGGGGAGGTTTAGGTTGGATATTAGAGAGAGGTTCATCACCCAGAGGGTGGCTGGGCACTGGAACAGGGAAGTGGTCAGAGCACCAAGCATGACAGAGATGTTTGGATGATACTCTCAGGCACATGGTGTGACTCTTGGGGATGGTCCTGTGCAGGGCTCAATGCTTGAGTTGATAATCCTTGTGGATCCCTTCGGACTCATCACATTCTGTGATTCTGTGATTTTTCTATATCCAGATCTCTTACTTTTTCTTAGGTTTACTTTCCCAGGGTTTTTGTGTTTGTTTGTTTTTTAATACCAACCCAAAACCCTCTCTTTTGTTTTTGCTCCTTTCCTTGTCTGCTTATCACTAATTGCATCTCATCTCCTCCAACCCTACTCAATGACTGCCTGAATTTCAATGTCAAAACACTTCTCAGGCTACAAGTACTACTGCTTTTTCTCACTTATACATTTGGCGGGTTTTACATTGCACCTGTTTGGCACATGAGTATTTAATTGCTTTGTTACACATTATGCATAGAAGTAGTGTCATGCCCAGCAGCTTTTCATAGATGGATGGATGACAAGGCACAGTTCTTGAGTATTGGTCTAACCTCCAACAAACTATATGTAACTTGTTTCCCATAGGAAACTAGATGAGCAGTTCTAAGCATGTGCCTCCACCCTTTTATTCCTTTGGTAGCAGGTTTAGACTTACAGTTTTATGCCATCCTCTTTCTAGTCAGTTGTTTCCCTCCTGGCCACTCTGCCAGAACTGTCCCTCTGTTGTTTCAGTCAGACTCATTGTGGTCCCATGGCCTACATTTTCAGAAGCACAGACACAAGCAGTGAGTAGGGGCAGACAGAAAAACAACCACTTGTGCTGTTTGTGTTTTCCATTTCTTAGTTATTTCTTGGGTTTTTCCCCTTGATTGTGGTCTTATGGTGTTTTTTTTCCCTTAAACAATTACTAACTTTAAAATAAGATCTGCCTTTGTGGGCAAATGATCTTCTTGCTTCCAGTATAAGGCCAGCTTGGGGGGAAGAATGCCTGGCTCTTGCAGTAGGTCTGCTGGAGCAGTGCTCCATCTTGATGCAGGACAGCCTGAATTTCAAGAATTTCTGCATCTCCCTATTGTTGCCATTGTCAGCCCTTCTTTCGCTTCTACAACTTGCATCCCTCC
This sequence comes from Neodrepanis coruscans, assembly GCA_013400695.1. Lineage (NCBI taxonomy): Eukaryota > Metazoa > Chordata > Aves > Passeriformes > Philepittidae > Neodrepanis > Neodrepanis coruscans. The sequence goes on along the minus strand of VYZS01053507.1, from coordinate 8,016 downwards.
TGTTCTGAGAGGAATGATTACAATAGTGTATTGTCATCATCAAAGTGACTGATCCCATTCAATAACCTGGTATAAGACTGTGTTTCATGTCATCCCTACTCCACACAAGAAAGGGAAGAGGAGCAAGAAGAAAGAATGGAGTCTTTAATGAAGAAAGCCCGAGGAGCCTGGTAATCTGAAAAAGCATGGGACTGATGGATAGGAACTAGGAATGTGAGAAGGGGGGATGATACTTCCCCCCGCCCTGTTTTAATTCCCATTTATTATGCTTATAATATATTTATTCAGTGTACTTTTCCACCTAATTCCTGTCTCCATTCAAATTGAAATTTAGGAGTGGAACCATATTCTACCATTACTTCATTTGGTGTGCAGAGGATCATAAAACAGAGGATTTATTCCATAAATTTATGCCGGCTATGACACGTTAGAAAGAATGTGCAGTGATTTTGTTATCTATATAAAATGCACTCCTATGTATGTTTGTTGGGCCATGTAAAGGAATAAGCACCCACAAAGCTAAGAATTTTGAGCCAAAATAATTAAGTAATTCATCAGTAGTTTGTATCATGTCAATTTCTTAGAGCTGGCTGTTTGTATAGAAGGGCTTAGGTAGATAAAATGAAAGACGCGGTGGTGCAGGTGCCATACATATTGTCTGGCCATATCTCCCTTAGAAAACTGTTCCATGTGGTTTAAGCTGTAGCTCTGGCATATAACATTGTATTTGAATACTTTTACTTAGTTCCACAGTTACATTCCTTGTGATTAAATACCAGAAATTACATTAGCATGGGTAGGAAGGAATTGATTCAATGCTAAGGATACCTGCAGAATGTTTACTTCCTTGCTATCTCTCTTTGCCATGCAAAGCATTTTAGGCTGTGAATTGTGCTATGGTATTCATCTTACTTGCAGTTCCAGTTGTAGGTATTTCCTATAGTTTTAGGTGTTTCTGTGTAGTAGAAAAGTGAGAGAGAAATGAATATTAGCTGAATATTGTCTGGACTGAGATCTTTGCTTTATATTTTCCAGCAGCATCTTGACAGTTATATTCTAAAATGAAACATCACAGTCTTTTCCAATCTCAGCTATATTTCATGCTGTCTTTCCCCAAAGAGTGCCATCTGTGGTCCTTATGTGCAGTATCTGCTTTATCCTTAGTTGGTTCACCTTGATTTTCAGACTAACTGGTCCTGAACTGGCTCATAACTACTTACAGAACCTCACCTTTCATAGTGCAAAAACTCTTTGTCCCTGTAATAATTTCTTCTGAGCCTACATGTAGATGTATGTGAACATAAAGAACTACAAGAACACATGAACTAACTGTATAATAATCTATTCCAAGTATAATATGTGCTGCTTGTAATTCTGACAGTGCAATAATTCCCTACAGAAATTAAAGAACATTACTGGAAATAGTATTTTTTTAATCTTCAACAATATTTAATTTTTTTCTCTTAAAGACTCATCAAATGAAAATAATTTCTGCTTCAGACATAAGATTAACTGCCTGAAAATGGCTTTTCACTGCTAGTAGTCTCTTCAGCAAAGACTGGAAAGCTAGAGGACTAATATGCTATTATGTTTTTTGCCCATGGGGCAGGCTGGTGTGTATCTGGCAATTCAGTTAAGTACAATTATTTTGTTCTGCCTGATCTATACCTTAAAAGAAAAAATGAATAGGATTTTCAAGCCACTCTTCCTAATATTTACTGCACAGTTATTAGAAATAGTTTATTTTCTATTAGAAATAATGATAGCTTGATTACTATTTTATCCTCTGTTCTAACTCTCAGCATCTTTGAAAGAGGCTTTTGTTTGATTTTCGAGGAACTCTGTTCAAGACCACAGTGTTTATAACAGCTTTTTTTTTTTTTCCTATGGCTTCTTTTTCCAATTCATTCTCTATTCAGCCAACTAAGTTGTCATGGTTACATTTAAATTACATTTAAGGTTTCTACTTTAACTATGAGATATCAGGTTCACAGCTACTTGTAGGCAATATAAGCTCTTATCTGTGAACCTGGCCACAGTACTGTCTAATATCTTTATTGGTGATCTGGATGAGGGATTAAATGCACTGTCAGTAAGTGTATGGATAACACCAAGTTGGGTGGGAGTGTTAATCTGCTGGAGGGTAGGAAGGTTCTACAGAGGGATCTGGCTGGATCCATGGGCTGAGGCCAGTGGTATGAAGTTCAGCAAGGCCAAATGACAGGTCCTGTACTCTGGTCACAACAACCCCAGGCAGTGCTACAGGCTGGGGGAAGAGTCACCTGAAAGTGACCCAGAGGAAAAGGACCCGGGGGCGGTGTGTGTGTGAGGGGAAGGTGATGATCGACAGTGACAGTGGCTAAACAAGAGCCAGCAGTGTGCTCAGGTGGCCAAGAAGGCAAATGGCATCCTGGCTTGGATTAGCAATAGTGTGGCTAGTGGAACCATGGAAGTGATCACTGCCCTGTACTCAGCACTGGTGAGGCCACACCTCAAATCCTGTGTCCAGCTCTGGGCCCCTCACTATAGGAAAGACATTGAGGTGCTGAGTGTGTCCAGAGAAGGGCAACAAAGCTGAGGAAGGGGGTGGAGCAAAAGTCATATGAGGAATGGCTGAGGGAGCTGGTGTTGTTTAGCCTGGAGAAAAGGAGGCTCAGGGGAGATCTTATCACTCTCTACAATCACCTTAAAGGAGGTTGTATCTAGGTGGGGTTCAGCCTCTTCTTTCAGCCAGCTAGTGACAAGATGAAGGGAAATGGCCTCAACCTGCACCAGGTGTTGTTCAGGTTGGACATCAGGAAGAATTTATTCATGGAAAGTGTGGTTAAGCATTGTAAGGGACTGGCAGTAAGCTGATGGAGTCACCATTCCTGGAGGTGTTCAAGAAATTACTCAACATGACACTTGGTCTAGTTGGCAAGGTGGTGATTGGTCAAAAATTGGATTTAATGGTCTTAGAGGTCTTTTCCAACCTAAATGATTCTGTGACAGAATCAGGCTAGTGGAGCTCAACACGATCACACACAATATATACTGTACCCTTCAGGATTCAGAGACTTGCTGATGACTACCTCCTAATACTTGTCACACATTTATGCAGTCTGCTTCCAAAAATATAAGAATAGGCTTGGACCTTTCTAAGCAAGCTGAAAAAGGAGACTCCAAACAATAGTATTATTCTACAGCTTACATGCTGCATTATCCTATAAAATGGTAGATACTGGAAAAATACCTACCTTAAAAGAAAAATATGCTGCCACTGTGCAGTCTGACAGAGACAACAAAGTGAAATACTAACAAGTTACTATCATGGTTTGGTATGGCATCAAAAGGAAGTATGTTTGCAAAGGAGACACAAACTTTAGGATCTGAGTATTGGAATTCCCTTTTTTTTCATAGAAACTGAAATGACATACAGTCTTCTGGCTGACAACTTTAACTGGGCAAATAGTATTGTTACATGTCTCACTCCATGTATATTTCTCCTACACTGCAATTATTGATATTAAAGGACTGAGATCTAGGAAAAAAAATATACTGAATAAAGTTACCCAGATACAATATATCTATATAAAATACCAAGATACTATGTGTCAAGGATTATATTTCATACAAAATACTTAAGTGACAAGAAAACAAATTCAGATTAAATTTAAATGTTTATATTTCTAAACTGTTCACAGAACCCAAATAAACATATATCATCCTTATCTTCTATTTTTTTCAGCCAGCAGACTTTACAGGAAAGGAAGCACTGAAGCAGATTAAAGAAAAGGGACTCAAACGACGACTGGTATACCTCACCATGGAAACAGATAATGTTGATCCAGAGGGAAATGAAAGCGTGTGGTATAATGGCAAGGCAAGGACTATAGATCATGTTAAAAAAAAAAAAATCAATATTATTTCTCCATTAACAGAATCTTTGTGTTTCAAGTGGGAATGAATTATATCTATTTTACTGGCACAGATCAATTTGAAGCTATGAACACTTTCTTATCTTGAGGCAGGAAGCAAAGACTACCTAAAAATCTACAAAGAGAATATGAGATGCTATCAAGTTTCAGAAACTAGGGTTGGAACAGACTAAAGTATTGTCATCCATTTTCTTCTTCTGCAAGTTGACCATGGTCATAACAACACTTTTTCACTTAAAAGAAATGAACAATAGCAAAGTTTGGCCCTCCACATTTCAGCATGTAATATGTGTTGAATATATTGTATATAATAAACATATGCATGTTTATAGTGTATGTTTCAGTGAAATCCTAACACAATAGGAATAGTCTATTTTGTCAAGGAGCAAAAACTTCCTGTTTTCAGGTGAAGTTATTCTCAGTTGAGAATGTTATGAACTGCATGACATACTTGAATCTTGTTCGATGTTTGAAACCAGAATATGAGATGTGTAGTTGTTTGGGGCTTGTTTGTTGGGGTTTTTTTTAGGAAACTCTCACTGCATCTTGAAAATAAAGATAATTATTTGTGATTTTTTTCAGGTTATTGGCAATACCACGTCTGGAACTTTCAGTTATGGTGCTCAGCAGAGTCTAGCTTTTGCATACGTTCCCATGGAACTCAGCAAAGTTGGACAGAAATTGGAAGTTGAACTTTTGGGTAAAAATTACCCAGCAACCATTATACAAGAGCCACTGGTGCTGACTGAACCAACAAGAATGCGCCTTCAGAGAAAGGGTGAAAGTCCCAAAATATAAACACAGATGAGGATACAGCAAATTGTGCAGTAGGAAATAGTTCCATTAATGTGCATTAAATTAAGAGAATTAAACTACTTACATTTGCTAATTACTAAGCACAGGATCCTTATTGCCATACATCAGTGAGAAATTCAGTGGTGTTATCCTCTACTTTGTGTGGACTATTCACAGTAGAGCTGAGCAGTGTTCATGAAGCAGTATGTGTTCTGCTTCCCAATGGCACTTGTGAGCAGAAAGTGGCAGAGAGTGAGCAGATCATTGATTCAGCTTGCTCCCACACTGGCTGGCATTAATGCATACAAGAAAGGTGCCCTTAAGACTGTCCAGTAGCAAGTTCCTTCTCCTCATTGACACTCAACAGTTCCTCCTTTGCCTGCCTTTGGGGTAAAGAAGCTTACCCTGGCTTCTTTACAACATGAATAGCAATCTTTTAATTAAAATCATATCACTAGTTCTGCTCAGAATGCTTCATAAGGAATTGAAATACATCCCATCAACCTTTAAAAATAATAAAGGCATTCTTAAAGGCAAGCTGAACTGTTGACATTTTTTCCCAGTGTGTCAACCTGGCAGAAATTCTCAGAGAAGATCAAAATATAGTTCTTCTCAATGAAACAATTATAGGAAGCCTGTTCTTTATTATTGAATCATCTGGCAAATTACATGTAATATGCTACAACACACAGGATGTTATTGTTTGATTTCTGAACAATAAAGTACTATTAAAACCTTAAATCATGGATTTCCTGTATTAAATCTGAAGTGCTAGACTGACACCAAAGATTGTCTTCTTTTACTGTTAATTATAAATTGAACAGCAGTTAAGAGCCTTATATTATTACACAGAAATATTAACAATGAAAAAAATATAATTAAATTCACAGCAAAGGAGCTTTATTGAGCGTTTAACATTCAATTATCATAATAATTGATAATAAGCAGAATTGGGATAGTGTGTGTAGTGGGAACACACTAAATTAATAAAACATTTCTGAATTCAGTGATATGCTCAATTCTTTTGAATAACAAAGTTACAATTTCCAGCTTACAAGTGGTAATGCTCTCCTTTAGGCTGCAGATAAATGTTTTCAAAGAATGTATGAATAATTGTTGGAGAATGGCTTCACAGCCGTGGACATGATTTTCTGAAATAAGTGTACAAGCAGAGGTCTGGTTAGCATAACTAGGCCTTACTCCATGTTAGGTATGAAACTGCAAAATCATAGCCTGTCAGCAAAGAAGCTAGAAACACAAACAGGTCGTCCTTGAAGGCTAAGCTTAGAGAATAACAAACTGTGTGAAGATAAGAAAGGCTTGCTTGATCTTGCACCTGCAAAGAAGAATAAGATGAGTAATGTCAGACTTAGATCATTGATGAGCATAACCAAGTAGCTGTATGTAGGAGTAGAATTAGATCATTAAGGAGTAGATAAGTTTTGTATTAGATCACTAACGAGCATATCTAGCTTTACATGCATATTCATATAGTTAATTGCATATTCATGTAGTGGGATTGCAAAAGCATGTGTTGTACTATCAATAAACGGAGAACTGCTTATCAATCATCTTGGTTGTTGAAGTTTTCCCCTCACCGTCCGCAAATAATGTCTAAGATCTTCAGCAAAGAAGCAAATGGTAAATAGCATATACCAGGAGAAAAACAATTTGAATAATGAACACTTAGTAAAGTTAGCTGATACTACATTGTGCTATTCTGAATATCTTTTTAAAAATAGGTCTATATACAAGCATTGCTGGGTTTTCATACAGTACTATTTTGAACCGCCACTCTTCATACGTGGTGATATATCTTCATAAGTGATTCAGCTGAACCAATCAGAGATGTTACTTTTTATGAAGGTGATGTTATTTGCAATGAGGCACTTAGCCACTGTCACTCTTTGAGCATTAAAGAAATCTAAAATACAACACAATGCAATACAGTTTTATTTAGACTATGGAGAAGAAGAACAATTCTTAGGAATATAGTTCTGAATTTCAGTATTTCCCAAGATTATGCAAATTCACTAGACACCACACCCTGGACTGTACGGTAACAGTTACTCTGAGACTTTCACACTTTCACATATACCTTCCTCATTATCTTTGCTAGGCCAAAACTCTTCCAATGATACCTCCACAACTGAGTCTGAAAGTTAGGCTCACATTTGTAACTCCTTTTCTGACTTTGAAGAAAGAAGTGCTATTCATTAATATATCAACCGGATCATTCTGATTGCAGAAGGGACAGACTTTCTGCAGCCTTAGCAAAAGGTAATGAATAGCAGATATAATTCTTACAGTCAAGTGAACTCAGAAATGGTACTGATGTGCAGAATCTGATCTCCTTCCTAGTCCCCTAAAGCATTTCCTAAGACGCTAAAATAATTCCTTCTGTCACCAACTCAATACCCTCCATGAGCTTGTATTGCATTTCCAGCTGTAACCTCCCAAGCCCTAATATCTCTGTGTAGCTGATGCAGACCTGTCTCATTGTACAGTGTGGTATTTCTACAGGCCCAGACATGGATTTGTTTGTGGGTTTATCACTGACAGCTGTTGTGACCTGAGTCACACAGAGATCAAGCCTTGGCCAATTAGTGGAAACAGTATGAGAAGCAGCTGAGGTCACTCAGTCTGTTCAGCCTGGAGAAGAGGAGACTGAGGGGAGACCTCATCACAGTTTACAACTTCCTCCTGAGTGCAAGTGGAGGAGCAGACACTGATCTGGTGACCTGTGGTGACCAGTGACAGGACCTGAGGGAATAGCATAAAGCTGTGTCAGGGAAGGCTTAATCTTCAACCACAGGGTGGTTGCGCACTGGAACAGGCTTCTCCAGGGAAATGGTCATGGCACCAAACTTGTTAAAAGCTCAAGAATTTGTACAATGCTCTCAGGCATATGGTGTGATTCCTGTGCAGAGCCAGGAGTTGGACTCTGTGACTTTCGTGGGTCTCTTCCAACTCAACATATTCTATGATCCCAATTTTCGTTTAATTTCAAGATTTAGACAAGTGGACAATGTGTCACGATGTTTCTGGGATAAGACAATGTAAAGTTTCTTTCCTGCAGCCAATTTAAGAGACTAAAACAACTTCCTGTTCATCAGTGACTGCATATAAGACAAATGGAGTATCGTGGAGCTTGTTGCACTCTGTTACATTTTAAGAATGGATATGCTTTCTGTTTAAAATACATTCAGGAGCAGAGGCACTGTAGTAGTTTTAACCAAGGATTGCTGAGTATTAGAAGTGCTGCAGCTGTGATAGCCGTATGTCTGTGTCCTGGTTTAGGACA
>VYZS01053505.1:33560-50489 GCA_013400695.1 Neodrepanis coruscans | reverse complement strand
AAGTGCATACCCAGAAATGGCGGCGCCCACAGCCATGTGGCGGCCCCACGGCCCCGGCCCCGGGCCGGCTCTGCGGTGCCATGTGGTTGCGGGGTGGCCCCGGCACCGGAGCAGCCCCCGTGGGCGCAGTGTGGCCCCGGTCCTGGCGTGGCCCCGTGGTCGCAGGGCGGCCCCAGTCCCGGCGCAGTCCCTGCGCGCCCATGCCTGGCGGGGAATGGTGGGGGGAAGCGGTTTTATTTTCTAACCCACAACAACTTTCAAATTATATGTTGCAGCAGTTTTTTTGTCTTGGGCACGAATTTTTAAAGAGACACATCAATGAAATTCAGTGGTATTGACTTAATTCTGTCTCTTTCTAATTCTAATTGCTCATGTTGGTATAATATCTTCATAGAGACTAAGCCACAACTGCATTTTTAAGGACTGTGGGAATTAGCACATTTCTTAGGTATCACCCATGCAGCCTCAGAGAAAAGTCATGTTATTACCATGGAATATGCACAGTGCAGATTTCCTGATGCTGTGTTACCTTACTCTGACCTGGAAATGCTGCCACCTGAGGGTAATGTAATAGTTATTGGGTTTGCTGCTGAGTTTGCCAACCAGGCTGTCAACTGTATATCCGTTGTGATATACAGTTTTGTGGTATAGACACCAGTATGCTTTAAACCAGACAACCCTAAAACCTTTGGTCTCCTTGAGGGACAATAAATAACCATAGAATAATACTTTCTATTAACAATTAGTCTGTTCTGAAATTCAGCTGGGGTACTTCAGTAGAAGAACAGTTACACGAGATCTCTGGTTGCACAATCTCTCCACTTTGACTGCAGTAATTTTGCTGCAACTTTAGATGTTGCCGAAATTGGATTTGCTTATGGGTCTATGTTAAGTTGACATCGCAGAAGTGGATTATTAATACATTTTCATAGCTTGTGACTAAATGACTGTACAAAATGGCAGTGAAAGAAAAAAGAATTAGCAACATGTAATTTTAGCAAAACACCTCTCACCTACCAGCCTGCAATAATTGAAATTCTTTTGTTTCACCTTTAGAGGGAAAATACCTTCTATTTTTACGCGAAACATTTAAATGGTTGTTTCCTGTTTTGTGTCTGTAAAATCACAGAATCAATTAATTTGGAAAAGACCTCTGAGATCATCAAGTCCAAACTTTGACCAGTCACCACCTTGACAAATAGACCATGGAACTAAGTGCTACGTCTAGTTGTTTCTTGAACACCTCCAGGGATGGTGACTCCACCACCTTCCTGGGCAGTCCATTCCGAAGTTTAACAACCTTTTCATAAAGAAAAAGCCCAATCTGATGCCCAATCTGAATCTCCCCTGGCACATCTTGAGGCTATGTCCTCTCATCTTGAGAAGATCCATTTGTTGCCTTCAAGAAGAGTCCAACCCCTACGTGGCTAAAGCCTCCTTTCAGGCAATTGTAGAGAGCAATAAGGTCTCCCCTGAGCCTCCTTTTCTCCAGGCTAAACAACCCCATCTCCCTCAACCACTCCTCACAGGACTTGTGCTCCAGATTCTTCATCAGCTTTGTTGCCCTTCTCTGGACACATTCCAGCCTCTCAATGTCCTTCTTGTAGTGAGGGGCCCAAAACTGGACACAGATGCAAGGTGCAGGCTCACCAGTGCAGAGTACAAGGGGACGGTCACTGCCCTCGTCTTGGTGGTCTCACTCTTTTTGATACAGGCCGGGATGCCATTGGCCTTCTTGGCCATGTTCAGCCACTGTTGACCAGCAGCAGGTCCTTTTCCACTGGGCAACTTTTCAACCACTCTTCCCCCAGCCTGTAGCATTGCCTGAGGCTTTTTTGAATGAAGTGCAGGACCCAGCACTTGGCGTTCTTGAAACTCATACAATTAACCTCGGCTCATCTATGCAGCCTGTCCAGATCGCTTCCTACCCTCCAACAGATCAACACTCCCACCTAAGTTGCTGTCAACTTGCTTAGTAAAACCCAGCAGGATTAAACCCTGACAAAAATCTGTAAAGTATAAATAACAAGCCATTGAAATTTACTGGTAATAGACAATGGAAATTGTTAACATTCAAGTGTTAAAAGTTCACCCATTTTTTAAATTTATCATATGCACAAATGTTAATTACATTTTTAAATGCCCAAAGTCTACAAATTTTAAGAGCACAAAAGAAACTATAGTAACGTATTAGACACTTGTCCTTTCTTAGACTTTTCTTTGGCACCCGTGATAAGTGAGTGCTACTAGAAGGACTGACAACACAAGTCCATTTTTGATGCAAAACACCAAGGACAGGATGAATGGTCAAACCTTTAAGAAAAGAATGTGGCCTTTTTGTTGTGGAAATGAAGCTGCGATAATGTTCCCAGACAAAAAACTGGCAGCCTGTAATGGCAGAAACCATTTTCAAATTCTTTATCCATGTCATCAGATTTTTTTTTTCCTGTGGGGGTTTTAGTGAAGAAAAATGTGAAATTTTCTGCAAACTGTTACTACATATAGCTCTTAGCAACAGAGCTGGAGAACATAAAGGCAAAGATTTTGTTGTCAATTCATGAGCCTATTAGCACTATTAAGATAAAAATTATGTGGACTGTTGTATTCTCTTTCCAAAAATTAAACAGCATTCAAAAAATTAGTCTCTGCAAAAAGCCAGCTGTGGACAGAAATTCTTAGTAATCTTTACATGAATACTCACTTATGTCTGCTTTACTCACCAAATGAAAGAGGCAGAATAACCTGTAGCATCAACTGTCTAAGGAGATTGGTAATGTAATGCCAATTTAATTGTTGTTAATATATGTATTAGATTTCTATCAGTATCTAGTTGTCATGAGTGACCTCTAGGTCAAGTCAGTGTGCTAAGGATGCTTGAGGTGTGTTGCTGGCTTCTCCTTTGTTTCTGTAAAAGCTTTCGTCTCTCCTGCCTCCCCACAGCATCATCTCTGCCTCCCCAGTCCTCTGCAAGGACAGCATGGAATCTTCTTTGCATCGCCTCCTTGTATCCAACTATGGGGGAAAAGAAGGTAAATTCTGTAGACAGCGGAGGTGCAGCATTGGAGGTGTTATTGGTACTGTACATTCAGTTATCCCTCTCAGATATTCATTTTACTCAGCTAGAACAGCAGTAAGGACGCCAACTCTGTGTGTTTATTGAGCATCAGAGGTCATACCAATGCACCAGTGGCTTTTAGGAAGGTGTTCAGAAGTCTCTTCCTTCCCTGTATAAACCCTATAGACTATGGCTTGTGTCTGCATGTAGCAGCTGCCACCTCCTTAGCTATGTGTGAGTTACAAAACCTGGTGCTGATGGTTGGTGATTTGGTGATATCATCACTTGCCTGGTGATATCCTTGGACACACTCTGTAGAGTCTTGCTGTTCTGAGTTTATCAGCTATCTTGGACTCAACTCAAACACAAGTCTCCCGGGCTTATCACCTTTTGTGAGCCTTTCACACATGACCTGTCTGTGCTCACTTTTCCTCTTGCTGTTTTCTGGTAACAGTTTCTTTGTGTACACGTGTTTGTATCTACAGAGCCCATTCACCCAAATTCACCAAGACGAGGGCATTGTGGCAAGAATCAATAAAACATAAGTAGCCCTTCCTGCGTCCCCCTGAAGCATGAGGTGGATGCTCTGTTTGTACCATCCTGAAGAAAATTCCCTTATGAAGATAAGTCTATGGTTCATATTACATCATGGCTTTGAGCTAACTTGAGCATCAAAGGGATCTCCATCAGGTCAGCATAGTCCTTCATGTGTCTCAGAGAAACCTGACTTTGCCTGTAGGAATGTCCTCTTTAATGAGACATGTAACTTAAACCTAGCACAGATGTCCTTGTTCTGCACAGCTACTTTGTTTGTACCCATACAGCCAGATAGAACATTTGCCCTGAAGAACACAAAATTGTGGCTGGAACATAATAAAGAAAAATGGCAAAAGAGATATAGAGAAGGACTGAAATACTCTGAAGGCCTCTTAACCCAGCCTGCAACATGACCCTGTAGGACCATACTGCAGTGAATCAAACATTTCCATTTTCTTAATGCTCAGATTATTGCAAATTTTTTTAACCTTAAAAATAAAAAACAGACCTATAAGACATAATCAAGAAGTTAATGACAGATCTGGGCAAAAAGCCCAGAAATGCCTTGTGCCCAGTTGCGTGTCCTGTGCATTAAAAATTCTTTCATTTCATTTTTCATTTCTTTTTGCTGAAATGAAAACTATTCTTAAATTCAGCTTAAAAGAAACTTCACTGCTAAAAATTTGTGCATTGATTCAGCCAATGCAAGGCATAGTCCCTATACAGAAGGTCTGAATTTGGTCTTTTGTCTTCACTTTGATGAATTCTTTCTTCAGAAAGGCCAGCATACATCTACCCCATGAGACAGGAAACATGAACTTCAGATTTTTCAGCACTGATTACCCAACCAGACTTTCCAGGTCTGCTGAGGGACCACCCATCCCTGCAAATGTTTGAAGACAAGATCAAACACCTTACCAGTCAAAAGGATGGAAATGTAATTGATGTGCTCTTGTCTAATATTGCAAATTGAAGGATGAGCTTCATGCATTTTTGCACTGGAGGTGGCTGAGAATTGATAAAATATGTATTTTACTGGTAATTTTACACAAGCTTTGCAGGTATGGCAAGGCAAAAGATTGAAAATACCCATAACAGACTGAAAAGCAGCTCTCCCTAGCAATGCACAATCAATCTCTGAGTCTATTGTCCAGGGACTGAAATGAACAGTATAACTCTCTTGTTTTGCCATCTCTGCCTGTGAATAATCATATATTACACTCACATCTGTATTTGTAGCTTTTTTAACCTAATTTTCAAGCAATATATATGCAAGAATGATAAAATACAATTTCTGCTCACTGACCTTTTAGTCCCTTAACATATAAATTGTTTAAGAAAGCCTGCTGAATATTTTCTTATCTTCTGTCATTGGAAATTTCATGCTCGCTGTGAGACTCCCTGTGTTTAATATAGACACTTTGTGGTGTGCTGATTGATGGGACACACTGCAACCCCGATAGCTTTCTATGATCTAAAACAACAAACGACAAAAAAACCCCACCAATCACACAACATTTCAGAAGCACACATTTCTGGAGCCACACTTCGCCACCAAGATGGTCTGAGCACACCTGGGGCTAGTTTCAGGGTAGGGAGGAGGGCTGGGTAAGATCCCTCTCCAGTCACCAAGCATCAGGTCCCCAGCCCTGTCTCTCAGGGCCAAAGCTCCAACCTATTAATATATCCTTCATATGGTAAGAGATGAGAGTAGGGGACTGTGCTCTGCAAATATTGGTCTCTAGGGCTGTATCCTGGTGTGGTAGAAATGCCATTGAAGGCAAGATGTAAATAGGAGAAGCTGAGTCCTGGAAACAAACTGATTGTAGTAGTGCTGTGTTTTGTGTCAGCAGTCTTAAGTAAAATTAATCCATGTGGAACAGACTTATAATGTAGCAATATGGTTTCTCCAACTTACATTTTTTATTTAAAAGTAGTTCAGCTATCTGCACATCCCTGCAGTGCCAGTTTGTGCTGTGAAACCTTACAAGGTCCATGCCTCAGTTAAGTAAGGCAGGGTCTGGATTTAGCATCAGAAAGAATCTTACTTGAACTGTGGCATGCCTGCTAATTTTGTTGTTAGCTTAACCCCTCACTTAAGTTTTGTCCATCTCCCACTAGCAAAAATCATTATCAGGTGATATTTTGACTTCAGGGAAGCTGAGTTATTGAGAAAAGCTCAATTCTAGCCAGCAGCTGGACTGAGAAAAATGTTGAAGTTACAAGAAGTCACTGATGCTAAATCCAAGCATTCTGGTTATCACTGCAGACATTTAAGATAATTGATGAACTTATCTTAGTAGTTGTGAGTTAGACAGAGGCCAACTAGGGCAAAAAGCTACTTTCCAGGTGCATAAGAGGGTTTTGATTAAAGTGGAAGCAGATGATGAAGGAGCTCCTGTGCTAGCCTTGCTTCCCAGGTTTCAGCCCCTCAGACCAAGCGAGCATCCCAGGACTTCCTCAGAATGGACAGGAGGTGTGGTACTGACAAGAGAAACCTGACAGAATCAACACACCCAAAATAAAAGAAAACAAACAAATAACAAGGTTTATTTTACACACACAGAAAACTGACAATAAAGCGCAAAGACAGACAAATTAAGCTCTTCCAGACCCCACGTCTGGATGGGAAAAAGCTCTAGGGTAGCGCTGGGTTTTTTGTCGGGGCTCCTGAAGAGGCCCCGGGATAATTAGGAAGGCGCGACCACAGCTCTTCCAAATCCCACGGCCAGTTAGGAAAACTCTAGGGTAGCACTAGGTTTCTGCCGGGCTCCTGAAAAGGCACGGGGACAATTACAAAAACCGCGGCTGCCCACCCCTTTTCCCCGTGAAGAATACCACTGCTGATGGAATGATGTGGTCATCAATCCGTGCCGCTGCCACTGAAGTCGCCAATCAGCCTGCACGTGGGGACAGGACTTGGCACAGAGGTGTGTAGAAATGTTATCCCGACCAGCTCTGGCAAAGAAAGAGAAAGATGGCGGCCCCGCTTGCCTTTTTATAGGGGACCAATCTTTTCGCATGTTCAGACGGCTCCAGGGGATGGGGATGGTGGAGGGGGGGGGAAGGAAAAAAAAACACTTTTAGTTTCAACCTACAACAACAGCCCAAGTTTAAATGCCAGAGAACCCAGCACAGGGCTCATGCAGCAAGGACTTTTCACAGAGCAAACTCTGGCACAGCATGTGGTGAGGGCCCTGTGAGCAGCTCTGAACATGTGATTTGGAACTTGCCGAGCCTCCTCTTCCAGCACTGTTTCCTTTCTCTCTACCTGATGCTTGGTGGCCAGAGGCAGCTCACCTTTGGAGCCTTGTGGCATAAGAATGTTGTGTTTATGCTGATGATGTTCATAAACGGAGCTCTCCATCAGGCAATATGGTGGGTGCCTTTGTCATTTATTCTGTATTTGCTTGGTGGGGGGGGTGGTTTGTTTGGTTTTTTGCTTGTTTTTGTTGTTGTTTGTTGATTTTTTTCATGCATGGATTTTGTTTGTTTGTTTTTAAACCTACACCATCTAAAAGAATGGAGCTAACACTGACCCTTTGAAATACAAGTTTCTTCAGTAATGCTTCCACTATGTCAGTGAAAAATCTCCAGTAGATCTCTCTGCTCTTATCTTCCGTTTTAAGAACATTCTGAGAAATTGAAATGTCCATAGGCATTGTCATAATGAAAAAAAGAATTTAAATTTAATTTGAAGCAATTATTCAAAGAAAAGTTCTAGTAGAAAATTTATAGACACTAGTTAAACATTAATAATACTCAATATATTAAAATACTGACAATGCTTTATGCTTTGTCATAAAATAGAAGAGTAAAGTAGCATCCCTATCCCTTTATGCAGTCAATTTCATAAATCTGCATCAGAGAAAAGAAAATTCCTTGTCCGATTAAATGTGTGTAATGAAATATTTACATATTCTTTATGACTTTAGGTTATAGAATTGTTAAAAGTTAAATTCAGTTATATTCAGTACATATATTTTATTAATTGTGCCTACAAATACTATGTACTTACAGAAAGATACTTTCAAAGTTAGGATGGGAAAATGAAGAGCAGAGAATATAAGAAAAACAAAATCAGGACTATATAGTCCTTAGAAGTCAGAGCTACAATTTGCTTTCCCTGATTATAATAAAGTTTCAAAATTAATCTTCTGAGCATTGCCAGTAGGCTGAGGATGTGATCCTTCCCTTCTGCTCAACCCTGATGAGGCCACACCTGGAGTGTGCTGTACTCCCCGGTACGAGAGATACAGACATACTGGAGAGAGTCCAGTGAAGAGCCATGAAGATGATGAAGGGTCTGGAGCATCTCTCCTATGGAGAAAGCCTGAGAGATCTGGGACTGTTTAGCCTGGGGAAGAGAAAGGATGGAGGATAGATCACAAAATCACCAAATTAACTAGGTTGGGAAAGACCTTCGAGATCATCAAGTCCAACCTATGATTGAACACCACTTTATCAAGCCACTTTATGTAAGTACCTGAACAAAAGGTACGCAGAGAACAGAGCTGAGTTCTTTTCAGCACTGCCCAGTGACAGAACTGGAGGCAATGGGCACAAACTGCATTGCAAGAGGTTCCCTCCAAGCATGGAGAAACACTTCTTCACTGTGAAAGTAACTGAGCACTGACACAGGTTGCCTGGGGAGGTTGTGGAGTCTCCTACCTTGGAGATAGGAAAAAAACATCTCAACATGGTTCTTGGCAACTGGCTCTAGGTGGCCTTGCTTGGGCAGAGGTGTTAGACCTGATGACCTACTTCTGACCTGTCCCTTCCAACCTCAGCCATCCCATGATTCCTTGAAAGGGTCAGGACCTGAATCCCATGTTCCCAAAGACCTTAATTAAATGAGTTTCCTCTATTCTTCTTGCAACCATGTGCTAATCTCCAGAGATCCTTCTTCATGGAAGTGGTGGTCAGTTCAGATTATTATCATGTGTTTATTCATTTACAGGCTTTCAGATGATAGTTGTTGCTGCCCATGTCATCCACATCAAGCCAACTTGTGGGGAGACGTTCAAGGTAACAGGGATGACATAGTTAGAGCTCATCAGTCCAGCACATCTATTCCCAAGGAAAATTAAGGAGCAACCTTAATCTTTTTATTTCCTGTCTTGGAATACTTAGTCTCGTAGACAATGTAGTCCTCTGACACTTTCAAAATTTCTTAAAAAAATTAATTAAATTAATTTACCACATCTAATTCCATTTAGTAGGTCCACAAAGGACAATTGATAGCGCTGATCAAAAGGCATTTAGCTACGCAGCCCAGACTTCCATTAGAATTAGAATTCTTGAATTAGAATTCAAGAAGCAGTTGGTAACATTTACGCAGACCAGCTGCCTGTCAGAGGTTTGAAGGACACCTTGGGCATTGCTGAAATCAGTGTATCAGGCGTAAGGCAGTAGTATAAATCATAATCTGTGGGTTCTGTTCATGTTTCTTAAAGTGAATCTTATTCTGATTTTTACAGATAAGCATATAGTGCATTTGGGGTATTAAGTTAGTAGTTTAGCAATGCAGACTAATTTCGGTAGGAATCTTATGGTATTGAGTCCACTTTTTCCAGCAGAAGAATAATGAAGCTGGCTTTTGCAGTTGTGCAGTGGCCCTCTGTGGTCCTCCCAGGACTGCTGTGGGCTGTCAAAACCCAGCAGGTCAGGGCAACAAGAGGGGTATCAAGGTGAAAATGCTCAGGGATGTGCACTTTGCACTGAAGCAGCAGAGAATCAGAGAAGCAGACTCCATAGAGATAAGAAGGTTTAACTGTTTTACTCTGCCCTCAGTTTAACTGTTTTCCCTGGTCAAGAGTGATTTCTGAATTGAAAATTCACCCAGAATTTTACAAATCTTTTCCTGATGGTATGTTTCCTATAACTGGTAACTATAAATTGTTTCAGGGGTTGTGAAGTGTGGTCAGTGCATATGGGATGCCCAGTGATATTTTCAGCAAACATCCATTAAGTTCTGCTTATCACTGTACAAATTAGAGTTTTTTTATATATATATATATGTATGTATATTATAAATAAACAAATAAATAAAATTACATATTATACATTTTATTTATGTATNGTATATTTTAGAAACTCAACATTTGTCCAAAGTAGGGGTTTTTCATGGGCACAGCACAAAGTTGCATTTCCCTATTGCTATGTGTAAACATAAAAACCATGTGAAATATTAGTTCAAACTCTTGCAAAGTTATGCTTTTGCCCTTTTCTTCTCAGAAACATCTGATCTGTCTGTACTAAAATTTAAGAATCAAAACAAAAACATAACCAGCCAGAATAAAGGAAGAAAATATACCACAAATGGTTATATTTGGCAAAATAAAAGACACAGACTGCAGTAACTTGATGGGAAAACAAGACAGCTAGAATTATCAGGATCACCTATCATGATCCACTGATCATTTAATAGAGTTAAAATGGAAATTGTTCTTGACTATACTGAAATCACATTATGGTTTCATTTTGCTTTTATAGGAAACATCTGGGAATGCTGGAAGTTATTCATGCTTTTGTACCTCATCCCTGAAGTTTCTGAGACATTCATAGTAGTTGGCAACTTTCATTCTTGCAACAGAACTCTTACCTACACCTAAGTCAACTCAAATTATGAAGAAATTATAGACATGCAATAAGCCTTAGAAAATGTGCAGTATTTTCTATGGCATTTAATTCTCCTTTAATGTATAACTTTGCATGATGGGCTATATATGGTATTTATTACTAAGAGAAAAACATTGAAGAAAATGGAGAATGATGGTAAAAGTACTTATTTAGGAAAAAAAAACAACTTACAGAGTTCCTGAAGAATTAACTTTCAAAGGATTTATGAAGATGTGTGACCTGGAGGTGTTTTTAACAAAAATGGTATCATTTAAACTTTCTAAGTTGTGGCTGTGCAAACATTTCAATTACAATAGCCATATAATAAGTAGAGAAGAAGACTCCTGGATCTGGGTGCTCATGTCTCTCTGCTTGTAGTTATTGTATATTTGAAAGGTATATGCAGTTAAATCTTACACTCCAGGACATATAAAATGGGCTTAAAGCATGCAATCCTGCAAGATGCTTATTGCCATGATAAAATGGCTCTCTGTAGTGATGCCCTGATGGGCTTTGTGTGATGTGTTTGTAGTTAGAAGTATGCTAAAGGGACCAGCTGGACTTGGTTCAGAGATGAACACTTTACAACATCAAGTCTGTATTAATTCATATACTTGCATTTGATGCTATATTTCAGCTTTCTGATTGTTAACTTTTTGATCCTAATTAATTTTACTTCCTTTTCAGACTATTGAGGTAGCTAATAAATATATATCCAGTGGTGCTTCTCCAATGAAGGATTATTTTGGCTGCCCTGTAGCCAGCAGGAATGCTATATCACTTGAAAATGTTATGAAAAATGCCTATTTTTCTGATGAGTGTTTCGGCAATTACTTTTACGTTTCCATCCAAATAAGTTTGTCTGTCCTGAAAGAGTCATGGTGTAATTTAGTTTGATGGTTATCTTCTGCTAATAAAAATCTTTTCCCCATATCTTTAGCTGAAGGTGTGCTCCCTGAGTCATCAGCTTGCCAGGACTTGACTGGATTTAAACCCATAAATGCAGAGACTGAGCAATGAAAATGAACTGTCAGCAGGTTTTGAATCCAAAGCACTGAATGTTGCCATGAGCCCAGAATAATAAACTGTGTTTCAAGATGTAGATTCTGTGGCTGAAATATATGTTACATAAATGGTTCTGAAGGACAACATTATGGATAAGCTTCACAAGCTTCTTCATCCAATTTGGTAGCAGAACACATGGCATTGTTTGGAAATTACAGAAATATTTTAGTGAGGGTGTAGGGGAAGGCAATGTTTGTATTGGAGTTTACAGTTTTATTCGTCTTTTGGTGAAAAGAGTTTGCTTTTTAAAAGAAGTGTCTAAAAAGGAAAAGGTCTTTGTCTCATTCTTGAGTTGTCCTTCACACACTTATTTCTGTACAATTTTTAGTTCTTTAAATGTTTATGCTGATTTCTTTGAGATACTTGTCAGTTCAGAGTTTAAACTCTCTTTGCTGAAAATGAGAATTTTTAATTGAGCCTTGCAAGTTGATTTAAAAAAACCCCAACCAACAATGCTAGTACCAAGCAGCATTTTAACTTTCTTTCCTAGATTCAAAAAGCTAAAGGATTCAAGGATGATTCATAAGTACAGAACTGGCTAGGCAATAAAAATCTGTACATATAAAATGTATGTAACTGTAAAATTTAACATTTAGCCATAAAAACTAATGTCTACAGGCACAGAAGAATCTGAGTTATTAACCCTTCTACTGCATACAGGGCTTTTTAAGAGGTTTGTGAAATGGGCGAATTTTCTATCAATTTTGATGAACAAAATGCCAAGGAACAACTATATTGTATTCTCTAGCAAATCTCCAGCAAAATCTATTAGATACTGTTTATTTTATTCTCATTTATTTCTCAGAGTGGTTCAACAAGGACAGGCAGGCAGTCTGACACTTGGAGTTCATATACAATCCCACAATTCTGTGATTCTCTTGTGGGTCTTTGGACTTTTTTAGAGGTCCAAGAAAGCTGTACCTTATGATCCAATAACTGGATCAGAATTGTCAGAAAAAAAGCTGAGTGAAAACAAAAAAAACCAAGTAAAAACAAAGCTCCAGGCAAGACAAGACAAATTTAGGCAGAGCAAGGCATGCAAGCCTCTGTTCTGAGGCACTGCAAATAAGATTCATGCCTAGCAATGGTGACACTGGGCTGCCAGAGGCCATGAATTCATATCAGCCAGAGCTGTGTGCTAGTTGGTTTAGCCTTGCCTGCCTTTCCCTCTATGGAAGCAGTGGCTGAAGGAAGCAGCGAAGACAAAACAATTCATGTTGTGCAATGGTTAGGTTTCTGTGTCGCCTCACTAAATGAATGTGCATTTTACTTCAGCCTGGCAATGGTAGGCTCAACCAAAGATTTAATGGGAGAAGCTAACAAGCAATTTACTTAAATGAGTACATATTCAAGGCCCAATTTGTTTCTGAATGATGGCAGTCTACCATTGGCTTCAAAGAAAACTGGATGAGAATTTCTCAGTGACAGTAATATTGCATCTCCTGCTGCAATTATCTCTGTAAATGCTCTATGGTGTAATGAACTTTTGTCTTTGAAAAGATTTTACCTCAAAATAAACTTGAAGGTGTTTTCCATTTTCAACAGAGGAGGAACAGACCTCTGTAGAACTACTCAGTATATATTTCCTAAATATAAATATTCCTAAATATTTAATGCTTCAACATCTTCAATAGCACATTCAATACCTGTTCAAGTGAAGGTATCTAAGGTATCTCCTTCTACTCTTCCTCCCTCTCTCTCTCTCTCTCTCTCTCCTCAAGGGGTTCCCTCAGCCCATCTGATTTTTTTTTTTTTTCAGTCCTGGAAGCTCTGCCTTTTAGGGATGTGGCTGCTGACATGCACTAAGTGAATGCCCTTTCTGTGCCACTGGATGCCAAGGTCCTGTGCTTTTGAGAAGGCAGATCAAATTCTGTGCATGCGCCTCTCCTGGAATTTTGAAAGCTTCAGTTGCCTGTGTCCACAGGGCATACAAGCTTGCTTGTATGTGTGTGGTGTGCTGGGATTTCTGGCAGTACACCCCACAGCTCCAAGCACTCTACACAGGAGCAATGCTGAAGTACAGCCTTGATATTTCCATAGCTGATGTTATGTTACCATAAAACTTTTATTTGCCCAGGATGATACTTAATTTTGTCCACGTGTAGATGTGATAAAGTACTTGAATATACTAGAAGGCATTCTCCTAACACCACATGGAGTGCTTATGATGTGTTGACATTTTTTCACAAGAGAAAATGGCTGAAAGAACATCAGAGCATTGCAGAGATATGCAAGGCTATTGGTTTGGTGGCAGAAAAGAAACTGAGATATGAAAGACAATGGATATTGTGGTTGATATCTTTTTTTTCATGCTTTGTGTTGGCATTTCTGGGAGAGTGCTAATGTGATGTGGTTGAGATCAAGTCCCTCTGCAGAAAGGAGATAGACAGCAATAGCTCCAGAACTTCTCCATAACAAAATTAGATAGAAACAACTGAAGACAATTTCCCCAACCACTTCTAGTACCCCAGGACCTCCTCCCAGTGGTACTGCTTTTAATAGTCTCTCATTTGTTTGAACAGGATGTCTTCCTGCACATCAGGATGTCAAATTCACCCTTCAAGGAAGGTACACAGATAATTCACTGCCACTTTCAGCGCTTTCAAAGTTTGGCAGCCACCTAAGAAACAAGATGGTCAGCTTCTCAAATTTGTTTGAATGCAGGTTTCAAAAGTGTCATGTAGATGATGGCTTAATGTAATCTGCTGAAATCCTCTGACATTACACAGCTGTGCTTTTACATGAAGTGAGCACCAAACAGTGCAAACTGACTTACATGGGTGGAAGGCAATAGTGGGGCTCACATTATCCTGAGCTCTTATTTAAGGAACACCTGCTAAGACATTTTGTTCACTGACAGTGAAGACAGGCCTTTCCCCACTGATATTTTACACTGTTTTCAGTGCTAATTTTGCTCAGTTCTTTAAATACCTGATGTGAGGAAACAGGTGATTCACATAAGTTATAGTGAACCTTATTAGATTAAATATATTGGGAAGATTGATTTATTCACTGTATTAAATACTAATTACATGCAAAACTGTGTTTTCTGACTGGGAGCATGAGGATGTGTTGGTTTGATGGTTGATTTTCTAATACTTAAATGAAACCTTTTGGCAAAGACACAGCAGCTTCTCTGCTTTTTATTCCTGTTTTTCACAGTTAAGCAGACAGCAATGTCTTTTTAACAAAAACACAGAAATTTATTAGGCAGGTGCAAGAGACAGCTTTAGAAAAATATTTCCAAGATGTGCTAATTATCTGCAAGGAGTAAATATATTATGGCAGCAAAACCAATGAACAGACAAGGTTGTCAGGAGATGTGTAGGCTGTAAACATAGATGCAACTATACACAGAAGATGTCTCCAAAGCAGTCTCCGAGGCACTTGTTATGTCTGTCTGTCAGAGCTCAGCACCACATTTGGATATCGAGGCCAAATGATGCAGCTCTTTGACTTCTCATTCTGTGGTTGGATTGCTGGGCCACAATGGTCAGATGGTCTTTGCTCTCTGCTCCAGTACAAGCTCAGCTGTGCCCAGGCTACTGCTGTCACAGCAAGGGCAATGTCCTGCTCTGCTCAGAGCCAACACAGACCACAGAGTCTGATCCCCTCCACTTGTTATGAGCAGCCAGGTACCTTCCCACCTTGGAAGTTACTGGCCTTCCAGACCAACTGGCGTGTACATTCAGCGTGTGAAAACTCTGTCATTCAGTTCAGACATTTTCAGATAGAAAAACCCAGTCTGTACATTCTACTTGAAATTTTGAGAAAATCTGTAGGGAGCAATTATGCAAGCAGCTCTTTGGTAGATCAGAGAGGTCATATCCATTGAGAGCACAAATGGTGAAAGGCAGCAGAGGTGAGATGTCTAGGCTGGGTTCCCTGCCCGCCAGTAGTGTCCTTCTCACACTAAAAAAGGTGTCTGCCCTTGGTTTGATTCTGACTCAAACTGCTCTTACCCTTAAAAAGGAAAGAAATATTAATGCTTCTTTCATGGCATATATTTGTAAATTTGGGTTATGACAACACTTAAGGAATAAAAACAAGAAAAAGTATTCAGGTTTTCCATTGAAGAATATACTTGAGTATCTTTCTATTAGTCAAAGGAGGTTTTGAGTGACATGCAAGTCTAAGTTTCTCCATTAGAGTGGACAGAAATAAAATTTTCATACAAAAAATAATTTATTATACATACATTGTAATAGCAGGTAGCTGTTGTCCTTGATGCCTATATAGCACATTTTAGACTGACAATCTGTGAGTTACATGCAGTCAAGCTATGGACCACTCCTGCAGGGTAAGGACTTGTCAATGGAGCACTTCCACCGGTCCTGTGCAACATGGACCCCACCAGCACCAAAGCTGCCTCTGACAGAATTTACTCATATGACTTGGTTCTGGGGGACTGAACCTCTAGGCTTCTTCCATTAACTACTAACATATGCAAACACTAAATTTAATTCCAGCTCCATTTTCAGTCTGGTACAGATGATTTCTTGCTGTGACATAAGATATATAGAGGAAATAATGTCTTTTTGCCCTCTGTCCGTGGTTGAGAAAAAGTAATTTCTGACACAAACCTACATTTACATGATACCCAAGGTACAATGTCATCTTTCAGCTCTACCATTTAGCTTTAAAAATGAAAAATCTGACTGACTCTGGTTTAATAGTATCTCTCTTGCTAGAAGGAAGGATATGACAGCATCGTGAGATACGGCAACTCTAAAATGCTGCAAATATACTGTCTTAAGTTAGTTGCAGGGGGAGCATCACTTTATTGTCAACCAGTTCATATAATGGGAAGTTTGGCACAGTGAAGAGGAACTATTAAGAATTCAACAACAATTTTAAAGTTAAGCAACCATCTACATTATGACACAGAGAACAGCAGTATTTGGTATTTCTAATTCTCATCCCATATTTATCTCTTTTACACAATTCTGTCCATCCATACAGATTCATAATAAAATAGCTCTGAAATTAAAACGAGTGAAGTTGCAATCAAGAATAAAAAGAAATGAGGGACAATGGCACCTTGATACTCTCAGTTATTAAAAGAGATTTCAGCAACTGCCTTTCAATGATCTAACTGTTTGTCTAGACAGGTTATTCAAGGGCACGTGTGGCTTTGTCAGGACTGAGCTCTGCACAGGGTGGCTCTCAACCAGCTCTGGAGCTAGAGGGCTATGTGCTCTTCTGGGTTGTAGCCCTTGTTCTCCCCTGGCAGTAAAATTGTGCCTCTTGGTTCTCTGTATGTCAACTTGTTCCTGTGTGTACGTTTGTTTTGTACGTACACATGTTCCACTCCTAAGCAAAGCATTTTCATCAAGAAAGAAGAAATCCATAACTTATTACTTTACATCGTTGCATAAAGCACCATGGTTCTATCAAACTGCAAGGGAAAGGATCTTTTCGGGAGCATTTTGGTTGTGTAGGTTGAAGCATGTCGACTTTCTTGCTGGCAAAACTACACTTGTTTGTGGCTTTTATTTTTGGCAGGTGCTTCTGTAGGTCAGTCTTTAAATCTGGCAGTGCCAAATATCTGCAGCCTGTGGTGGCCCTTTTGTAATATCTTGCTGCTTTCCTCTCTTTCCATGGACAAATCCCAAAACAATGTGTCTTTATTGCTGACAAGAATAATAAAA
>VYZS01053505.1:7614-33386 GCA_013400695.1 Neodrepanis coruscans | reverse complement strand
AAGAATAATAAAAGCAGACTGGGAACACAGCAGCTGGCCTTTTGGCTAAGTATTTTGTAAATACCACATCAGTTTTTTAGGATTAATGACCTATTTGCATTTAATAGTCAGGGGCATTGTCTGACTCTCTATCTTTTTACTTTTCCTTCTGTGTTAATTGGTGTCAGTGTTCCTTACGTACAGAGGAATATTATTAATCTAATAACTGGTCGATCTCTTATTTTCTCAGGTCCATCCAGCTACTTAAGGTGGTTAGTGTATTACATATATTTCATGAAGTCTGAATGTGTATTTAAGCCATTAAAATAAATTTACTTTCTTTTTTTTTTAGAATTTTTGTTTTAAACCATGCTGATAAATTAACAGTGAACACATCAGAAGAAATATTATTTTCTTCAGTCTAAGTAGCAAGTTTTAAGGTCACCACCAATGCTTGGGCAAATATAATGGTTTCATGGACTTTTGAGAAGGAGGCAGAAGGAAGTAGCTTAATTTCAAGGATTAATGAAACTGCTACTCATTCAGTACCCGCATGTGATTATATGTTGAAGACGGAATAACACTTGTGGAAGGCAAAAGGGTTGTTCAGAGAATCATTTAAGATTTTTTAAGTTCAAACATAGGATACACTAGTGAAGAGAGCAAAGAGCTTGCTAAATACTGAAGTAATTTGATGTGCACAAATGAAGTCAAAGGCAATGAAAAAGCTTAGAAAAAAATACTGGGAAAGATAATAAAACAAACCGTTTAGGAAACATCTAACAATTACAATCTCATTCATCATCGTTACTAAGGCAAAAACAACTTACGCAAGAAGTCTGTTAGAGGTGAACAAAAGGCAAACTGGAAAATAAGACAATGGAAAATTTGATATAGTTTGGGAGAGTAAGGAGGGAACCTTAACAACTATCAGTAGAGATTCACATTGGGAATTCTTTGCCATACCAGGAACTGTCAAAGTTCTGATCTTTGAATATGTGCTGAGAGCTAAGAATAGATGAACATTTTCTTGAACATATATCTCCTTCCTTTTACTGATTTGATGTGCCAAGGAGGGTAAATGTGATATTTCTTTCTCCTTCTGAGAGGAACAGAAAAAGACTACCCATATGGGCTTAACTTTCAATCATTAAAGTGAGAAATGTAACAAATCTATAACTCCTTTTTTTGGATATCTTTGTATATATATAGGTGCAAGTGCAAAGCTCAAAACATATGAAAACACTAGCTTGTGTATCTTTTAATCAAAGAAGATGTGGCACTGCAGACAGTTGTGCATGAAGCTTTTGGATGTCACAGCTGCCTGCCATCAAGTAATTGTACATCGCAATAACTGCAGTAGTGTCTGCATGCATTTGAAGTACTGTTCCTGAATGCAGAAAACTGTGCTAAGTAGACTTCATCTGTGCTGACCCAAGACTATGTGGCATTGAACATAACGGACTGGTCTACTACAAAACACCGATTGTGAAAAAAGAAAATCACTCCAAACCTTTCTTTCAGTTTATGGAAAGAATTTACATTAGCAATTACAGCAACTGCCTCGTTTAGGTAGCTACAAGGTAAGAAAGGAGAATAGTCCATTTTAGAGAGCTGCATGGAAAAAGAACAATCAGAAATGGAAATATGAAAAAAAAATGAAATATGAAATAAATATATGATATATAATATGAAAAAAAAACCCCAAACCATGCAGCAGACACACCCAGGCTATTTAAATTAGACATGTATTTATTTGTATAATTTCTCACATTTTTTGACCATTGACATAACTTGTACAATTACAGCTTTTGACATTCAATTTTACTACATGTAATGCTATGTTATTAATTTAAAAGAGAAAACTTCAAAGATTTCTTATATTTTTTCCAGTATATTAATGTTGAGATATCAGAAGAAAATAGTCTTTGTTTTAAAGAAATTCCAAACTGACCATGTGAAGACACAGATGCCTTAATTCCAGACAGTATCACCTGTGGAATGAAGCTCTAAACAGATAAAAGAATAGGGATGACAGAAAGAAATTTACCTCTTGTGAAGAAGTCCAAGATAAAGGTGTGAGAATCACTGCAGTCTTCCTGTGTTTTGACAAAAATGTGCAATTTTGAAAAGACAAGAATTTTGTTCTGACCAGCAGCAGGAAAACCACAGGGTGAGTAGAACCATTCATCACACAGAAATTGCGAGATATTTTTGCATATAGACTTTAAATTAAAACTGCTGCTCTTACCCTGCTGCTGCTGGAAGCCATAAGGGTGGCAAATTAGCTCTCTTGCAATGCAAGCAGGATGGGTGCTAACTGTTAGTGATTATGAAGCAGTATTAAGTCTGTAAGAAATCTGGTTTATGATTTTGCATAGGGATCCATGTAAATGATCCTGTTTTTTAACACAGCTATTACAGTTCCCAGAAATATTGTGATGATTAAGGCAGCAAGGCTTGCAGTTACCCATATACTTACAAATTTGGCTCCAACTTAGTGATAATATAGGCATAGGCCCTGGTTAGCTCTGTACTGAGTTTTGTGCTGGCAAATGATTGTTCTGCTCACAGTTTCACTGGAGCTTGGCAGGGGTAAGGGGTCTCACTACAAGTTGTGCTCCAGAGCTTGCTCCTCGGCTGCATTATGCTGCCCTGTGGGTCTCCTGGGGCTCTCCAGAAAAAGCATTGGCCAAGGTGGGCAGGGGCAATGCTGCTAGGCATTGCTCAGTGGAGAGGAGACTCTGCTTCTCAACATTTAGAATTTCCTCTGCACTCCTTGAGCTGTTATTGCATACAGTTTCACAATCAAAGTGGAAGCCAAAGAGTAAGGTGGTCCTGTCAGAGGTTACAGAACAAATCAGGAGATGGAAACACACTTTTTCCTCAGTAGGAGTTTATTGATTTTTTAACTACTGGGTGCATTTGGCTGCTGAAAGAGTCATAGGGCTCAAATGAGATACAAGAAAAAATAATTCACATAAGACCTCAAAGATGAGTAATTTTGGCTATGCATCTTACCACCCCTAAAATTTAATTTCTCAGTTATTTTAATGGAAGATGATAAGAAGTGATATAGACGTTAAAAAAAAAAAAAAAGGAATGGTATTTTGTTTTCAGCAGTGGAACATAGATTGTAAAGGAATGGAGAAAAATAGCCCATGATCATCCGCTGAAATATGAAGGGTGTCAATATGGTGCCTAAACACAGAGATCTCAGTTTTCTTGGGTATCTCACCTGGTCTTCAGGTGCCTTTCCAGGGTAAAGCATAACTGCTATGAATCCCCTGTCTTCTCTTTTAGCCTTGTTTATTATCTCAGAAATGTATGTAAATGGAAATAAAGCTGCACTCAAGGAATGATTCTCTGTTACAGTGAAGGCTGTTTCAGGGCTATAAGCCAGCTGGGTTTGATCTCACAGTGTAGTTAGTTCTCATTATTTGTTATGTCTACATCTTCTGTGCTTATGGATTTAAGTGATCACTCTTGAGTTCACTTCAACTTTCATGAACAATAGTGCATGCAAAATTCAAGTCAATAGAAAAAATACTTCCTTTATTTTAGTTCATCTGTAATGTTTGTGGATCAGAAGGATCTTGGAAATGGATTGGTGCAGCTGGTCTGCTTGGAAAAAAAGAAGATTTAATTACTAGAGTGAGTTACTGATGATATCATCTGTAAAAAAAAAGGCTTCCTTTCTCCACAAACTATTAATCTCTATTTCAAACTAATCTCTTTCTCAGAGGCCTAATATGTTTGGGGAACTGTATAACTGAAGGAACTGAGGTGGAAATGGGACATCTTCCCTTTTTCTATGAAATTTAAATTATGCCTAAAGAATTAGGCAGAAACACAGTTAGATTTCAGTAATTGAGTGACTCACAGCTCATAATGCAGTGTCTTCCTCTGACACTCCAGAGGACAAAGTCCCCATTACAGTGTCAATGGGACTTCTGGGAGCCCAACATCTGAGACAGGCTTCTCAGCCATATTGCCAGGAGAACACCTTAGCCACAGAGAAATGATTTTGGCCTGGTGAATTAAGGGTAAACTGTTACCTAAACCACAGGCAGGCATTTTTAACCCCTTGACAGGTTGTAGATACTGTTATTAAATAAAGTACCTTTCAGAAAAACAGTTTTGGAGAATATGGCAAGATTTTTAAAATTTTGTAATTTCCAGAAGTCAGTGGGAATATGTAATTTCATCTGAATTGGGGTCAGGATCTTACTGTGGTGAGATTATATTATTAAAAATGTAATTTCTGCACCTCAAAAGCCACAGGGTATATCTCTGCCAGAGGATAGCCTTCCTTTGTGCCATACTGGAGACCAGTAGAGCTTATTTTTGTTGGTCTGGAGTCTTCCCCAGACACAGCTGAGCACCATTCCATTCTGCTGGAGTCTGTTACCAAAAATTGCCCCATCAGCTCCTGCTGTCAGGAAGGAGAAAATGTAGGTCAGCGTCTTCCTCTTTGATGTGTGGAATGCAGAGTTGCTCCCTTCTGCTGATGAGAGGTAATGCCTACTTAATTAGAGAATCATGTGTCATTCTAGTCTTCTTTAATTAACTTAAATTTTTTAATGTAAGGGAAGTGTTCTGAATTTGTTAATCACAACGGATCCAACCCACAATAAGTACCTTTTCCCTGGAACCAAGTATCACCTAGTCAGAAATACAAATACCATTAATTCTGAATACCTGCTCCTTGTGTGAATTGTGATACTTCATTTTTTTTTTTTTTGCTTCCATTATGTATATTTGGGGGTGGACAACACTTTCCTATGGAAATCTATGTTGATCTCCAAGGTAAAGAGTCTGTTTTGTTAGTTTGCCCATTTAAAATGTCTGTGGTCTTATGTACTTCTTTTGGGTATGCCTGTGCGAAGTATCTATCTGTCTAAAAATATGAGAAAATTAAAACCTGTGATTTTTAGACTTTTGGCAGCATTATGGCTTGGAGTGAGAACATAATGCAATGCTGTGAAATTACTGATTTGAGATGTACAAAACTATAACTAACGTGCTATTGGTTATGTACACATCTATATGTATGTATGTAGATGTAGATATAGAAATGAATATATATCACGTGGCACTGAACTGCTTCTATAGGCAGTCTTCCAAAGAGGCAGTTTATGAAAGATTGCTCCTGATAAGTCATCCTTGGGGGCGGTCCACACAGAGCTGGAAGGGGTGTTTGCCATGGTACCCTGTGAGTTTTCTGCCCACCTGTCACTGTGCTCCTGTTTTGGGTCTTGGAGCTGGCATGAAGCTTCCTTAGCTATTTCACCAACACTTGTCCAAATAATGCATATTCACCTCTACAGTATCAGCAGTGCCGTAGAAAGTTATTCATTGGATAAGTGTCATATATTGTCTCAAAGTCTCTGAGAGTAATGAGTACATAAAATTATTTGTGTAGTCTTAGCATTCAGAACAGATAATCCATGTGAGTTTTGGAAGTTCTGCTTTATTCTGTCGCAAATCTTCATTTGTGTGAAACACATGTCTGGATCTCACTTGAAATTAGGAGGAGTTTGGAATTCAGGCATCACTTCAGCTGTTTTTTCAGTATCTCTGTATGTTTGGCATAGTGATACATGTTCTAAACTCTCCTCCTAGATTCCGGTCTCTGAAAATTGCAGCTCCAAAAAAGCTGCTGTATCTTCCCTAATTGTGAAGGATCAGCATGGAGAAGCAGATATGAGCTGTTGATATCAGTGGTATGTACAGCCACTTGATGCAGGAGGTCCTTAGTTGATACCTCTGTTAACCTCATCATCATGACTTCATTAACACCGCCTGGAGGCCAAAGGTTATCAGAAGTCAGTGAGGAGCAGACATGATAGGTGTATGCCTCCAAGAGTCTCATAAGAATTGTGTTGGTTCTGTCTTTTTTGGCATGAGCCAGGTCTGAGTCACAAATCTCCCAAAGAAATTGCACTCTTATAAGCACCACGCATTCATGAACTTTTCCACACCAGATCTGAAATTGGGCCACGCTGAGCATTAAGTGGAGTGAGATGGAGAGAAGGACAAGTTTGTTTTAGAAAAGCCTTTGGTTCAGTTTGGATCGCAAATTAGAAGAGGAAGGTCAGCCTGCCTAGAAGTTTATGATCCACCAAGTTTGCTAATNCAAGATAGCAAATCTCAAAGAAATCACTCTCTTTGATTAAATTTGAGGCCCTCCCAGGTGACTCAGTTGATTTGTCAGGAAATGTGAATTTTAAAACCAAGCCAACAAAAAGCAGAGTACACCCTCAACCTAAACCAAAAACCATGCCTGAAAGTTTAACATACCAAGTTTTAGCATATTCTCAATTATGACTGACTGAGGTTTTTGCTGTTCTGCAGTGCTCAGGGGTCCCTTTTAATTAATATCAGACACTGTGGAACAGAGAGAAATACATTAAAAAGGAAATTATTAAATTTTCCCCCAGCTGTTATTGCTAGATGTGCCGTATTTTTGACTACTGATTATTAATAGAATTCTACACCATAATTCCAATGTTGCTCTATTACATATCTTAAGAGGCAAAAGTGGTCTGGAAACAAGAGCTGAGGTCTGGGCTGCATGATTATTCATCAATTTATTCCACAGTGTGACCTTGGGAGGCTACCTCAATTTCCCCATCGCTCAGTTAAACTAATAATCTCTTGCTTTCCATGGCTGCTATGAGGTTCAATTAATAATTAAGATTTGTCTCAGGTCTGCGCTTACATTTTTTGTGCTGTGGACTCAAGTGCATACCTGCTGTCATACAATGTCTGGGAAGGGAGGTTTCAGCATCAGAAAGGAAATCTCCCAAGTTCCTGTAGGCTTGAAAAGGGCAGGAGAAGAGACTGAATTGAGTACAAGAAATCTCCTATGCAGCTATCCCAGTATCTGAGCACCCTGTAAGAGCAGGAACCTGTCTGGCACGTGGGGATGAATGCTTTTCTCTTTGTGAAACCTCAACAAGGCATAATGTAAAATATCCACAGTGAAAGGACACCCACATGCAAAATGTATCATAGAGTGAGAAATATGGAAGAGAAAGGAGAAAGGTAAAGGGTATCTTTTCAACTATGGGTGAATAATCAGCAGTTTCATGAAACATGCAATTCTCTGTGTCCTGGGCACCTGCAAACATCAGAAAACTTGTTCCTGAAAGCACTGCTGTCCTAAAACAGTAACTGCAAGTCTTTTTAAAAGATAAAAAGCAAGAACAGGCTTCTGATATCCAGTATCTAGTTTTGAGGATAGAGCCACAGAGGAAAATGGAGTCATGGCCAGAATCAAAGCACTTCATTATGTTGTGCCATTTCCTAAATAAGAGGCAATTAAAATGCAGCAACTTGTGCTGCTCCACTGCAGTGTAGCCATTAAGCTTCAGTTTGCACATTAGGGTCCTCTTTGGCAAACAGAATATTTGTGCTAGTTGTGTAAAAAGACATCACAAGACCATACACGTGCCCTGAATTCCCAGTGTGACACTTTGGAAAGTCTGTGTGTCTAAAAATTGAGTTCTAATGAATTTATGAAGGTCTTGTATCAATAATACCATGAGCCAGGTTTATAGTTAAAAATACATTTTCAGTATTATACTATTAATACCGATATTAAGCATTCATGGTGTGGCCACCAGAAGAGTTGCCACCCAAAAAGAAATAAAATCATGAGTTTTTCTAATCTTCAGAGAGATTTTAAAATTTTTTTTAATTTTTTTTTTTTGCACACTAGTGCTAGCTGGGAACCATAGATATTAATGCCCTTGACTGAACAAACCCTATGAGCTAAAATATGTAAGTTAAGTGAACATGGAATCAGTGGTTTCCTAACAGATCATTGTCTCCAGATTTAGGTTGGAAAGACAGACACAAAAAATGGAGAGCCTTAATCTGGATAATCTATGATTCAACTGCAAGCACCATAGAACAGTGGGAAAGATGCAGTACAGGAGAATTGCAGGGCTCCTAAGATTGCTTGTGTGAGATGGCATTAAGGCCATGGAAAAATCCTAGCAGAAAAGAAGGAACAAAGAAGCAATGTGCAAAATCTTTCTCTTACATGCCTGGAATCTGGAAAAATGACAGATCATATGCAGTAATATAAGTAAGGTAAAGGGAAGTTGGACAAGGTCTGAGAAGCCAGAGACAGAGATACCATGAAAAGGGACTTCCAAACCAAAATTCCCAGAAATACTCAAGATAGGCAAGGATGTTCTGGTAAGTATGCACACAAGAATTCTTCAGGCTGATCCTTTATCTTATTTACTGGCAAAACCTGTTTGGAATTGTTTAGATTCACTAGTCAAACAGCATCCTGGTAGTTTCTCACATAACCCAGCGCCATTGTCTTTGTTCTCTTCTTCTCATCAGGAAGAATTTCTTCACTTGAAAGAGTTGTCAAGCAGTGAAACAGGGTGTCCAGGGAGATAGTGGAGTTATCACCCCTGTAGGTGTTTCAAGAAATGACTGGACATTGCACTTAGTGCTATGGTTTAGTTGACATGGCAGCGCTTGATCAAAGGTTGGACTCAATGATCTTGGAGGTGTTTTCCAATCTTAATGATTCTATGATTCCTGACCTCACCCACTTCTTTTATTTTTGTAGAGGCTCAGATACACTCTGAACTTTGTGGCTTCCTTTCCTCACTTAATGCCTTTTCCTGAAGAATGATTAAAAATGAAGTTCAGGAAGGAGAGATTTAAGTAATGGAGTTGGAGCAATGGATTATTTCAAGATAGCAGTGATGAGACCAAGAGATAGATGTCCCAAGCTCTCCCACATCCTGCATAAGGTAGCAGACAGACTGCATGATAGAGGTCCACATTTGCACTGGTGCTTACTCAGTCTTAGGAGTAAAATCATCAAAATCCTTCTGCATTCTGTGTCCACAAGAGACTAGCCAGCACTTTAATATATAATGTTTAAGGGTCTTTAGATATTTTTCCCCTGGAGTGCAGAAATAGAGGAAATGTATTGGACTCGAATCATTGTCTTTGAACACTCAAAACTTCATCATCCATGCAACCAATCTGCAACAGTGTCCTGGTTTTACCACTAAAAATAGCGGTCCTGACAAGAGATGTCCGAGAGAAGCCACACACACACCCAAAAAGAAAAACATACAAATAACACAGTTTATTTCACACACACAGAAAACCAACAATAAAGTGCAAAAACAGACAAATTAAGCTTTCCCAGGGCCAGTGTTGGGGTGGGAACGCTCTGGAATAGTGCTGGTCTCTCTCTTGGGCTCCGGAAGAGACGCCGGGATAATTAGAGAAGGCCCGCGACCGACCTGAGGACCTACAGCAGCACGAGCCTCCGCTCGGCTTTCTGAAGAAAAACACTCAGACAGTTAGAAACTGCGAGCCCCCCCTCCCCCTCCCTTCANCCACCCGCAGCCTCCCGCCGCCGGCCCCGCGCCGGCCGCTGTCAGTCTGCGCGTTCGCCGCGCTTGCCCCGCTGACCTGTGGCCCACACCGCCCCGAGGATGGCCACACTGCCCCGCACAGACACAGCAGGGGAAGGGGGGGCTGCTGAACCCACGCCGCAGGTGGGGAACGCAGCCATGCCGGGGACCAGCCCAGCCCCCGCCTGCTGCAGCCCGGGGTGACAGGGCGGCCCCGCCTCCCCCAGGACCGAGCGGCGAGGCTGCACCAGGCGGGTCCTGCCCCGGCCCGCGGGGCCCCACACGGGACCAAGGGCCCGCGGCAGACCGGGGAGGGGGCCGGTTCCGCACTCACACACACACACCCCCTCCCCGGCTGGCAGGGAGTGGGGGGAGGGGAGAAACGATTTCCATTTTCCAACCCACAACAAACAGGCCAGTTGCTCTTTAGTTTTATGAGCCTCTATTAGATGTAAGTGGGAGTTTACATAGAATCATAGAATCATTTATGTTACAAAAGACCTTTCAGATGGTCAAGTTCATCTGTCAATGAAAGACATTTCTTTGCATCTCATCTCATTACTGATGCAGAATTGAATCTTCCAGATAATCTGCTCAAATGATCAAATGAAAAGCATTAATTTTTACATCTTGCTCAGTATTTGAAATGCTTTCTCTGTTTTCTCCTATAGCCCCTGTGCCAAATGTATAGAACTGTTGCAGATAATGGTTTATTTGCAGGCTGTATCTAGATTCATTATAGACAGAGAAAAACAAGAGACTGAATGGATATTATAACTTCAAAAAGGACAAGTCATATATTAAAAAAGCCTCCAAATTCAACACAATAGTAGTACTTTCAAAAAACATCTACCCACTCCTTTACCACATCCAAATAGAGGTGTTCAGGATCAGCAAGATGAAGATAGAGGACTTATTCACTCTTATATTAATCTAAACAGAAAAAAGTCTATGACTTCTAGGCTGTGTAAAGCCAAATTTTAGATCTATCATTGATCTCTGTTCAAAGAGTTGTTGCTGCATTCCAGCACAGGAGATTACATGGTACATGGCAGCAGTTGTCCCCCTTCCAGTGCAGAGCAATCAGAAAATGCCCAGGGTGATATTTAGTCAGCTATTAAATTCGATTTAATTTTCATAGTGTTGTATATTTGTGAGCTGGCTGTGTCCAGGGACATGAAAGAAATGCTGAGCGTTGAGCAGAGTTTTAACAGCTCAGCAGGGGAAGCTGGAATAACTTGTACCTGCAAAAGTACTGGATAGAGCCCGGTCTGTCCTTCCCGACACCAAGCAGTGAGCATTCTCACAAATGGTATAGCCATCTTCCCAGCTCTGCTGGCCTGTAAGAATGTGCAGCTATTTAGATGAATGACTTCAGAAAAACACAAAGTCAGAAACTTAATTTCAGATATCTCAAATGTAAGCATTGAGAACTGGGGTTCAGGAAGAGTGGGAAAAGTCCATTTTTGATTCAGAAGGCAGTGCAGGAAAGCTGAAGGCTTATATCCTGGTGATGTTAGTGTGGATAGCAAGACATCTCTGTAAATTCAGTAGGAGACAATTTCAGCCTAGGCAAGGAACAAAGCGGGTGGTTCCAGCAAGCATGGAAATGCCAGCAGAGCCTGCTCAGCATCTAGTAGCTCTAATCTCTCTATCTGGATGTCCAGCATCCTGTCATCTTTCTATCTCTAAATTAATTCAGTTAAATGAGCCTAATATTACGCAAATGCACATATGACTCTATTCTGTTTCTGTTCTCAGTCCAAGTAAAACATGTTATTACAAGGAAGTGTTTGACTTTAAGAACCTCTAGAATTCATAATTGTAATGATTTCCAGCCACTGTAGCTTTGTCTTTCTCCTGAGCTATACAGAAAGGCTTTCTGTTTAAGAAAAACAGGTTTAAAAAAAGTATAGGCAAGAATTCAACAGCAATGCTTACACAGGAGTCTTGTGGATGTTTGAGGTCATGAGGAAGGTGTCAAGTGCAATGAACACCTGTTGTGGTGAACACATCTCTCTTTTCCAAATTTCAGAAGTTCTACTTAGAAATTAAGACATTTTTGGAGTTCATTCTAGATTTGACCCTAGGGTAGAAGCAAGATCTTGCCTTCTCACTGAGACAAGGCAAATTCTGTCCTATGAGGAGTGACTGAGGTCACTTGTTCTGTTCAGCCTGGAGAAGAGGAGACTGAGGGGACACCTCATTGCAGTTACAACTTCCTCGTGATGGGGAGAAGAGGGCAGGCACTGATCTCTTCTCTGTGGTGACCTGTGACAGAACCTGAGGGAATGGCCTGAAGATGTGTCAGGAGAGGTTTAGGTTTAGGTTGGACATTAGAAACCACCCAGAGAGTGGCTGGGGACTGGAACAGGCTCCCCAGGGAAGTGGTCACAGCACCAAGCCTGACAGAGTTCAAGAAGCATTTAGGTGATATTGTCAGGAACATGTTGTGATGCTTGGGGATGATCCTGTGCAGGGCCAAGAATCGGACTTGATAATTGTTGTGGGTCCCTTCTGACTCAGCATATTCTGTGATTCTGTGATTCTATCATTTCACCATGGTTTGTATGTATTATCTTGTGTTAGATGAAAGTCTAGCCCTCAGCCCAAGAGGAAGAACAAGATTTCTGGCATTCCCATACCTGAGCTTAAGTCCTTCTGTCATCCAAAAACTGTCTTTGGAAGCCTGGTGGAAGCCTTGTTCAACCAGAGTTGAGATTGTGAATCTTGTGTAAGAGAAAATTGGGCTTAGCTGAAAAATAGTGGAAGTGAAAAAGGAAGGTCAAAAAGGTCCCATATATACTTGCATCATCCTACTCTAATTCACCTAATCTGTCTGTCAATACTGTCTTTCTCAGCTGTCAGTCTAAACATACCACTCATCTCCATGGATATTAATTTCCTCTGAACACTCTGTTATATTCAAGTTTTTCCCTTTCACCAGTGCAGGACAGATCTTCTCTGTGGATGCCTCCTATTCTACAGATATTCTTTGTCAGCAATGGTATGCTGGTCTTGCTTTTCAGTCACTGCTGTCACTCCTTTTTGTCCATTTTGATGTAGAAAGACTTCAGAACTCCAGGTCACAAAGTTGTTTGTGCCTTAGAAAACAAAACAATATTATAAACATTATAAAAAATATTATAAATGTCAGAGGAGATGTTTTTATGTCTATGCCATATGTTTGTATCTAAATAGAACAAATATTTCTCCCCCCAAAACTCCACAGAAATAAAGATTCATTTCTGAATTCCAGTGCATTTTATCTTCATTTGAACATCAACTACTTGGAGAAAAAAGTGCTATTATGATACAGATTGCAGAGTGTTACTGATGGAGGAGAAATCATAAATAATAGGATAATAACGGAAAAATTAAGAGATGAAATTTTGGTACCCGAAAAGGCCTTTACTCCACCCAATGAATGCTTTTGCTCCTCTACACACTAGTTATATATTTTAGATAAAAACAGGAAAAATTGATTTGAAGTTGAATAGTGAAACCAGAATATTTTTCTTTGCAGAGCTGATTTGGAATTAAATACTTTGCAATTGCATAATTCTATAAAAATATGTTATATATTCTAACAAAAATTATCTAAATTGTGAATGGACCTGCAAATCATACAATTTTTTTTTCCTAGAAGAAAGGGCAACTTAACTTTGCCTTCTTCCTTTTATAGTTAGAAATACAAGACTCCTTTTCTGGGGAAGTTGTGGCTGGGAGGATTATGAAGCACACTTTCAGTTGCAGTATCCCATGAGAACACAATAACTTCAGTGCTTTAGCTTCCCATTCACTAAAATTTATGGCATCTTGGGCAATTCAGCTTGTGCTGGGTGAAGAGGTTCAGCTCAGTTAATAAATACTGTCCTTACTTTACCCAAATAGTGTATTGAAATTTATTTCATTGAAGCACATCATATGTGATAACAACATATTCTGTTCCTAATGACCTTGCTTAAAACAATAAAATGAGTCTTAGAAAACTCATTGTTTCCATGCTACTGCCTATTATTATGTGAAAAAGATATCAGCACTAAAAGAAGACAGGCAAGGTGCAGGGTTAGTCTGCACAATTCAGTGGTTCTTTTGCCTCCATCAGTTGGAACTGACATAAAACCATGACAAGCTGCTGCTTTGTTGAAATAGGTCTTTATGGTCCTGGTTAATGGATCTTAGAATGCCCTTCCTCTTCAAAATACCAGACTAAACAACATGTCCAGCTATGTCCATCAGATGAGATAGGATCCCTGCAGGAGAAATAAAAAAATGAAGGTGTTATGGGTACACTGTTTGCCCATGAGACCAGTGGTGAATGGCATTCCTCAGAGGTTGGCTGGCTTTGTTCACTGGGATCCAGTGCACTCTCAGCAAGTTTGCCACTGTCACCAAGATGTATGGTGCAGTCACACTCTGGAGCAAAGAGATTGCCATCCAGAGGGACCTGGACAGGCTTGAAATATGAGCCTGTGTGAACCTCATGATGTTCATGATGTTCAAGAGGTCTAAGTGCAAGGTCCTGCAAAGAATGGATTGAGAGCAACCCTGAGGAGAACACAGGAGTTATGGTTGATGACGAGCTCAACATGACCTGGAAATGTATGCTTGCATCCCAGAAAGACAACTGTGTTAACCAAAAAGAATGTGACCAGCATGTCAAGGGAGGTTCCACATAGAGACACATGGAGACATCTTCCTTTTGTGTCCAGATGCCACTCGTAAGAAATTGTGTGTTTTACCAGAGTCCATGAAAGTCTTACTTGTTGGTGAGAACTTTGGGTGTTCTCTGGGTTAACTTTACTCACTAGAGCTTTGCAGTTTTCTGGGAAAATTTCTGGGGTATGAAGCAGAGATGGTGTCTTAATTTCTGGCCATTTTCCTTCTTCCCTCACTCCCTATGTGTGAGCTGCTCCCTGTGGTACCAGTCAACACTAATAAGGCAAAGTCTCCCTGTGTTGTCAAGAGCTGGTTACCCCTTGCATCAGTGGTGCACTGGCAACAGTGCAACAACCATTCAGAGACCATTTCAACACTATCTCTGATGTACCAAGGTGTCTTATTACACCCATGCATTTCTATCTGCTGCTGGGAAAATATACCCCCTTGAGAGGCTTCTCATTCTCCATGGCTCACAGAGGGTCTCTGGCAGGTGGCTTGTTGTGTAGGGTGTTCCCAGTTCCATACTACATGGTTTGGGCCACCCCCATTGTGCCTCAAGTTGCATCATCACTTCCCTTTGCTTATCGGGCACTTATTCAGTCTGTTTTCAACTCAAGGTTAAAGAAAATAAGCAAAACCCCTCCCTGGCCAGCAGGACAACTCTGAAGAAGGTGGAAATGTGTATCTCCAAGTGCTTGGCTCTGAAAGATGATTTATTTTCTTCTGGGGCCAAAATCACATTTGTTCATTTGTTTTATTTTGTGATATTGTTGTCCCAACATCCCTCTGAGAGGAGGAAGGATTGGAGAACAACCTGTCTCAGCAGTGAGGAACAAAGTGTTCATGCAGTGAATCTTGTTGATTGCAATCTATTGGATGACTTCTGCACGTTTCAATTTTAATTAACTACCATACATTTTCTTGGGATTAGTGACTTGTCAGCATTTTTGGAAGCTGGTGCTAGGAATTTTAAATAATAACAGCATTTATCTTCTGCTTGGACATGTTGTGGTTAGGCTGATAAAGATAAGTGAGGAGTTACAACAGGTTTTTCTAAGTCTAAGAGTGAAAGGTGGGAGAAATTTGGGGTTTTTTTTATATATATAAGAATAATTTAATCTTATAATTATATTCCTTGTATTAGTAGACATAAGAGAACCAAGTATTGTTCCCAAAAGTTAATATCAGGAAATAA
Organism: Neodrepanis coruscans; assembly: GCA_013400695.1. Lineage (NCBI taxonomy): Eukaryota > Metazoa > Chordata > Aves > Passeriformes > Philepittidae > Neodrepanis > Neodrepanis coruscans. The sequence continues at coordinate 18,143 of VYZS01053505.1, read as the reverse complement.
GTTTTCTGTCCTGCTAAGCTTTTCCCTGCCAAATTCTGGCCTTAGTTGCTGACCAAACGTCTTGTCCCTTCAGACACAGGAGCTCTGATGTGGAGAGGAGGAATTTAAGTTGCCATCCCTGGAGGCACACCAGTATCTGCTGGAGTTCATTCCTGTTTGAGTCTAAATTTACACCCATCCTCTCAGCTGTGTCCAAAAGACACTTAAATCTCACAGAGAGGGGCTTTACCAGGAGAAAGATGAATTCAAACTAGAAACAAGGCGCCCCTCTCCCCCTCACCAAACCGTAAATAGTAACAGTGCTGGTGAGGAGCTGTCATGGCAACTGCTCTTTCCCACACAAAACTGCCAGCTCCTTCTTGGGCACCTCTGGAAGTGACAGTGCTGGCCTCAGTGCAGGGTGCGGTGACACTGTGCCAGGCTGGAAACTGATACTGGCATGATGTAAAGTCACCCAGACTCAGCCTCTCTGAAGATTTGCTGCTGCAGTTACAGTTATGATTGATATACATGCAAGTGAAGTTGTTTTCTTTTTAATACAAAGCCAATTTCTACAGCTTTTCTGTGTGCTTATCTATGAGGTAATGGGGACAAGTCATGGGGATGACTTGTAATGGGGACAGACCACAGGGATGGGTACTCAGCCCCTGGGTCTGGAGCATAGCTGAATCTCAATGCTGAGCAGCACTGTGCCCCCTGAGCAGTGTTTTAAGACCTGGTCCTCAGTGTAAATCAGGATTTCTTTGAAGTTCTGCTGCTTTATCTTACCTGAGGGATAGAGCACTAAGGCAAAATCCTTGAGAGTTGCTGGTAGGCAAGGTTTTCTTTTTTCTTTCTTTCTTTTTTTTTTTTTTTTAATTCTTTGGTCTGCAAATAAAAAACACCACTGGAAAATGTTTTTTGAACAAACAGCTGCATAAAACCTGCCTCTATGTCTAGACTGAAATGATTTCCATCAGATTCCAGTCCTTGTAGCTGACCCTCTTTTGAAATTGTGGGGCAGAGAGGGAAACTTCCCTGCAAGCAGTAAAGAAAACCAAATCTCTAGGTGCAGGTGAGATTTGGTAGGTGAGGAAATAAAGCAGAATAGTTTCAAATTGAAGTTGAATGTTAATCTTTTTTGTAACTTTTTTATAATTTAAAAAAATACGCTGACATTTCTACATACCATGGATTTTACTGCTCCTCAATATCTATTTAAAACCCTACTAGAATACCAGTTCATGTGAAAATAAAGATTACTGTCTTTTGAAAAATGAAACAAATGCAGCACTAGGTCCCTGTTTATTTGTACTGTGGCAGCACCTAGAGGCTCCTGACAGAGATGTCGCCTTATTACAGAGCTGAGTATTGTCTGCAAACACACACACTGAAATAGAACTTAATAGCCATTGTCACAAGCACCTTAATTCTTAAACACTTGCATCCTATGATGCAGCACTTGTTAGGACCTCTCTGAAGAGAAAGTTTCCTTAAATTGATATTAATCTATTTCTTTGGTAATAAATCCTTATTAAATGGTTATTGTTATTTGAGATTAATGTCTAGTAAGTGTTAAGGAACTGAAACAATTACAGAACTTGAATAATCAGCAGCAGTTATGTGGCTGGAAATGGTGGCTAATAAATTATTTATAAAGAAAGCAACTGAAGGTATATATTTTCTGCCTAACAGCAAGCACAGAAAGCTTGCCAACTTCTTTGTTTTTTACTTTTAACAGAGAGAACATGATCATTTTAGAGTCAGATTCAGTGCACCTATACGTGAATTCCTCCGGTCTGTATGGCATAAACATCCTTATTAGGTCTTCTCTGAGTGAAGCCACAGCATTTTTAATGGCTGAATTCACTTTATTTGTCCACCTCCCTCTTGGTAATGTCTACAGGAGGAAACTGCTGTGTGTTGCTCCTAAATGTGGCAGATTTGGAAAAGAAATCACTAAGCTGCATAAGAAGAAACTCAGTTTTTCTAACTTAAATTCAGCACCGAAGGACACAGGTTGTCAAGGTTAACCTAGCCCTGCACAGTGATTTGGATGGATAGGGATGTAAATCTTTAGGAGTGAGCAAAGAACTGAGCACAGACATCAAGGCAGTAATATAGTCAATATGAAACAGTGCCAGTATTTGTAACCTTCTCTTCTCTTGCCCTGCACTTCTGTGATGTGATCACCAGTGGAATAGAGGGAGTACCATCAAATAGATCCTGACTTTGTCAACTAACACTGAGTTCAATCCCTGATTTAAAAAATAGCAGAACTAGAACTGCTTATAAGAAATACCGAGTAGTCATGTGGTGAATACATAATAAACAGATTTATAGTGTTTTTCCTCCAGCTGCTATTAGTAAGAAAATAAAAGCAAGATTGCCTAAATACAAAAGAGAAATTTAATCTTCAACTAACCATAGTGATACATGGCAGGAAGAAATACAATCCATCTGTGCTTTCTCTGGCAATACTTTCCACCATTTGTTTTAGAGAAAGACATAAAGTTCTCATAATGCATCTGGATAGCTATGAAATGCTCTGACTACCGTGGGAGACAGAGAAGACATTTCTCCCTGAGCTCTATCAGCAATGCTTCTTGAAACATTAAGATTATCTCTTGTAATCATTATCCCGCCAAGGACAGCTGCAGAGTCCATGTTTAGTCAGGGACTGTATGTGCTAAAACCTGGAATAGCTGCACTTAGTAATGCAATTACTCCAGATTTTCTCAGAAGGGGAAAGACTTGACCCCAGATTAGTTAATTTTTTTGAGACTGCACTGTGCTTTTTCTCTACATCTCAAAATTTTGGCTATAGTATAGGGTAGACACAGAGTGAGTTCCTTTTTGCTCACTCCAGATTAATTGCCTCTGGCCTTAATGACAAGTTGTCTCCTTTGTTTACTTCTTATATAAGGGAGTAAAATGTTATGGCCTTCTCCCTGCATCCATGGTGATACTTCTCTTACACTTCTCACTTACATGTAACTTACAGAAGCAGGGTCAAAGCATAGCTGTGATACCCTATCTGCTCCCTGGCAGGGGACTGTGCAGTACAGCTGGACTGCCTGGCTCCACTTCAAATCCAAAGAATGGAGGTACAACAATCAGTGAAGGGAACTTCCTAAGGGAAATGCCAGTGGCATCCCATTCTGCTTGCTATTTCTAGTTCAAGTCCTGACACATCTCAGTGTCCCTGCCTCCTCAGTCTGGTCAGTCCCTTCAGGGCACACTGCAGTAAGCATCAACTGAGAAGCCCCTTTACGCTGAAGTTTTTGGATGACTTTCTGAACTTCTACATTGCAGAGAAACCCCCACATAAGTGTTTAAAAAGCTGTACCTTTTGAAATGAGAACCTGGAAGCAGACTTAAAGATTCTTTTGAAGAAAGAGGAAACAATGGTAAGTACAGATTTGTGTTGGCACCGTTATGTTTAATAGAAATTCTTACTTCCTGAAGCATCTAAGGGGTGCTCCCTTGAAGGGTTAGCCTTCAAGTTAGTCCCTCAACCCATGCACAAAATTATTGTCCTTTAGAAAAACAATGTATATGCACAGTCTAGGTTTTTATAGTTATTATTCCAACAAAGAGCTATAACCTGAACTTGCTATTTGAAACCAGGAGAGGAAATTAAAGGTAAGCATAAAATGTCTTCAAGTAATGATCAAAGAGAGTACTTTGTGATTTTCTCCTGATGTTAATTAATACTGCTTAGTTGGTCTGGCTTGCACTGACAATTTGATTTTTCAGAACATTGGGGATTGCATAAGATTAAAGGCTAATTTTAAACATACTTGGACTAAGCCAGGCATATGCAGCTATTACATAATTCAGAAGGCTAGTTTTAAGTCACTGGGAATGTCCACCTTGATTTACAACAGGAAAAACTATGGTAACCATCTTGCAGTGGGAGCTTGCCTCTGCATGGGTAACTTTGTATGGATGACTCCCACAGCAAACACAATGAAAGCATGAGACAGGTCTGGAAAGGTTTGCTTAGGCAAGGAGGAACACATAACTTTAGTGGAGTCTGTAGACTCCTGAGTAAGAACCTTCAGCCTTTTCTTTCCTTTTCTTCTCTCTTTTTGCATCCCATTTCTCAGGCAGCATTAGACTGGAAGAGGACCCCATCCAGACTCATAGGACGAGATTTACTTGATGCAGGCAAGAGTGGTAGAGTTGATCTTCAAAGGAATAACACAGAGGTCTTTTGAATCTCTTTGTAGATAAGAAATTACCCAGGAGATAAAAGCAAAATCTAAGCAAGTTATATCCCACTAGAGAGGCACTTTGTCAGGGTGTCTAGGTCTTTTCCTAAAGCCAAACTTGCATATAAAAAAAGGGACTATGAGATCAGAGTAGTTCTGAGTGTGGGGAGAAAAGACCAGGTAGAAGATGCTGCTCCATCTACTCTGCTTTGCTGAGAGTGAGATAATTCTGCCAGAACAAATAACATATATTTCATTTGGTATCTTCACTCCTTTACTGTTTTCATTCAGTGAGTAGACAGCTGAAATACTGCCAATGAAGGAAAACAGATTTTATGATGAATAGTCCTATACCATGAAAAATGAGATTAGAGGAATGCCTAAGCTAATTTCAGGTTATTGCATTACAATCTTCATCTTGGGCTAATTCTCAGTAGCTTTATTCCATGTTTATGGACAGAAATTTTAAGCCAGTACATTTTATTATCTGTATTGTTCAGTCCCTTTTCTTTTTTTTTTTAACTGAAGCTTTGCAGTGTTCTCTTTAATTTCCAGGAGAATGAATTTCACCTTTTATAACATTCAGAAACAATTACGCTGTCTTTATGATGAATGATGTCACCCTGATCCCAGCAATAAAAGAGAATGTACTAATGCCAATAAATATATTAACTGTATCAATCATTCTCCTGAATTTTTTTTACTTTGCTGTTCAGAAGAAATAGCATGCAACCTTGAGCTTTTAATTGGTTAACACTTTCATAAACACTGTAATGGCTCTTTAAATCTTTCTTTTGTCATGAGAATGGGGAAAACATCATGAATAAATGATTGACTAACACAGTAGAGCTCAGCACTGATCTATGGGTCATTCACGAGGTGAACTTGATCTAAAGATTTATTCAAACTCTACAAGACGGATTGAGCTGTTTGTGCTGGATGTAGCTGTATAATACAATATATTTTCACATACCTTTCCAGTTACAAAAGAGTTCCTCAATGAAATGTGATATTGCAATTGGACAGTGGTATAAAAACACGGGCTGAATTCCACTGAAGTCAATGAATGTGGGTGTTCTCTGACACGGCAATTAAATGAGAAGTGTTATAAAAGTAGAATTTAAATCAAACGATTAAACCGGCCGTACCTACCCAGCTAGCAAAGGGAAGGTGACAATGAGTAGGATCAGCTCCCTCAGCGCCGCCCTCCTTGCTGCTTCGCCTGGGAGAGCCGACGCTCTCTGCACACTCCCAGCAGAAACACATCCCTGAGAGTCACGTTTACCTTGCACATGGCATTTGACAAGCAGTAAACCCCCGAGAACTGCGATTTGAAGCTGAACAGTTTTCCTGAGTGAGATTTTAATTTGCTAACTACGTCACATTGAAGTGAGATGAATGGCTTGAGAGGAGCTCTAACTGAGCTTGGAATACGACCCAGTTCTGTTCCCAGTGTACAAAACAGTTAAACGCAGACCGAGTAAAAAAGGTCTGTTTCTCCCCTCTTTATCGGAACATTGATTTCCACAAAATGGCTGGAAAATGAGGTGGAGAACACCTTTACCAAACAAATGACAGCGGCCTTGCCGGCACCGCAGAAGAGTCCGGCGCTCCTAAACGCGGGCGGCTGCTGCCACCTCGTGTCGCCGAGCGGAACCGGGACGGGCTCCCATCACAGCACAGCCCAGACATCAGGGTGAAAATAATGTGAGAGGGTTTTGTGGCAATTCTCGCAGCTAATTGCTCCTTTGCTCACTTCCCGCTCCAGACCTGGCTGTTTATCCGACGGGCTCCGTTTCACAAGGACGGGGCAGCTGCTAAGTGAGTGAGGAGGCGGCGGGGTCTGTTCGAATACTAAAGCGTGATGGAAGGGAAATAGGTCTTAAGCAGAACCAGAGTCACCCTCGGCTGTGCTAGTCTTGTGTTTTGTTTGAGCGTTTTTACTATCCCAAGCGATGCTTCGGGTGCCAAATCTCTCTGACCCCACACAGTCAGAGAACTTTTTGGTGGAGAGACCTTAAAACTCATCTCATTCCACCCCACTACCATTGCTAGGAACAACTTCCACCAGGCCACATTGCTCGAAGTACCATCCAGCCTGGCCTTGAACACTGCCAGCAATGTGGTATCAATTTCTCTGGACAACCTGTTATACTGGTTTACCACCCCCTTAGTAAAGAATCTCTTCCCTATATTTAACCTAAACCTGTCTTCTGTCAATTTAAAGCTATCACCCCTTGTCCTATCCCTACACACCCCTGTCAAAAGTCCCTCTCAGGTTTTCTGTAGGCCCCTTTAGTCACTAGAAGGTGCTATAAACTCATCCCGCAGCCTTCTCTTCTCTAGGCTGAACAGCCCCGACTCTCTCAGCCTGTCTTCACAGAAAAGGTACTTCATCCCTCTGATCATCTTTGTTTGTATTCACTCCAAGAGGTTTATGTCCTTCTTATTTGGGATTTCCAGAGCTTGAGACAGTACTCTAGGTAGGGTCTCATGTGAATGCAGCAGAGGGGAGAATCCTTGCCTTGCCTTGCTGACCACGCTATTTTGATGCAGCCTAGGACACAGTTGGCTTTCTGGGCTGCAACAGCATATTGCTGGGTCACGTTATGCTTCTCATCAAACAGCATCTCAAGTCCTTCTTCTCAGGACTGCTCTCAATCCATTCTCTGCCCAGCCTGCATTTAGTTTGGTACTGACTTGAAAGCCATCGCTCAGTGGTTCATGACATAAAGCTTCTTTTGGTTTAAGGAGGGAGGCTGTGCATTTCACACAGCCACTGAGCACACCAGCTGGTCTGTGTTCCCAAGACAGGAACACTACAGCAGCATCTGGCTCAGCCTCACTCCCAGGTGTCACCTCACCCAGTGCACTCGCTCATCCAGGAAGGAAGTTTCTCCATCAGACTAACAGCACCATCATGGGTTCATAGCCCAGTCAGACAGGCAAACTGGTGCTGACATCAGAAACACTCACACTGCTCTCTCCCTGTTCAGCATATCACAAAACCTTTCCCACATGCTTCTCTCTGCCCCTGCTTGCCAGTGTCATGCTGTTTGGTTGCTCCTGCTGTAGCCCTTGGATTGGAAGCTTCTTTAGAACAGAGATCTTGTTCCCCCACAGTTCTGCAAAGTGCCATGCAAAATGCTAATTGTGATGATAAAGTCTAAAATTTGAGAGCATAATTGACACATGCAATAGGGCTAATTAAATTAAATGTAGCTGGAGAAATACTGAACTATCCTTTAGCCATAAGAGAGCCCTCATTTGTCAAAAGCTATTTCATCTCCTCTAAATACAGGAAAAGAGTGATAAATAACAGAAACCCATGCTGAGTTTTTTATGGCAATCAATGTATCTGTGGCAAGTGGCCCACACATGATCTTTCTTTAGACAAGATAAGAGAGTACTAATCAGCAGCACTTATCTACTGGCAAAACCTAACAAAATGCTGCAAATATGCACAAAATAAACAGTCTGCTTGCCTAATAATTGGGCTCTGAACCAGCTGACAATTGCTATGGATAATCACCTTATAACTAATCATCTCAAGTTCTGACTGTGTATCTACAAGCTGTTGCTTTTAGAGTCTGCAAAGGAGTTTCTGGCAGTTTTTATGATAATGGTGATAAAGTAAGAAAGATGTTTTTTTCTTTCTTGGGAAAGAAAACAACACCCACAATATTGGAAAACAACAGGAGATCAGTGAGACCTACAAGCAAGGTACAGAATGTTCTGTGATTCTTGGTGCAGGGGAATAAGTTGTAAAGAGACAAGAACAAGGATGGAAAGTTTTGCAAAGGCAGAAGAAGAGTTAGGGGTACAGTTAACTATCCTTGCATTTCCTAAGAAAAAACTGCTTCTGCAAATAAAAGAAAGGAATTGTATAGGAAAGCACGAAGAATAATTGTTCACTGAATCCACATAAGGCAGAATGACTTCCTCTGAGATAAAGCTTGAATAAAAGAAAAAAACAAAACAAAATGAAGGGTGCATGGCTTCAATTTTTTTTTTTTTTCCCTGAAGACAAATAAGTCTCTGAATAGGTTTTTATGAAATATTGCTTGATTTCTTATAGGAGCAGCTAAGGGTGAGTAACATATATTGATATCACAAGATATGTGCGTGGGAGGTAGACCTGGCTCTTGCCTCATTCTGCTTTAATATAAAGCATTATTCACCTGCAGCATATATAGTTTTTGCAATCAGCATACACAGGTGAATTAACTGTGTGTGGGCATCTTCTCTGCACACTGCTAACAAAAGTAAATGTGAGAAAGCAGAGCTGTCCACTAACACCCTTCTATCTGTTGATGTAGCTTGCCTTGGTCGTCAGTCATCAGCTTTGTGGTATTATATGTTGCTGTTCTCCATCCACAGATTACCATCCCTGTTGGTACAAGCCTTTGTTCTGGAGTCAAGAGGCACGGAAGCTGTGAGTTTGTGTCAGTTATGAGCAATTAGCCAAATGGGTTATGAGTTTAGGTACGTATATTAGGTAAGTTGGCTCTCCCATTGGAAACCTGTGAAACTCTTTCCCCCCATGTCTGATGAGAAATTTGTGAGCTTGCTTCAATTGACTAGTCCATGAAGTCCACTAAAAAAGACTAGTCTGTCAAAGTACTGGTTGGGGACCATTAAGATTGACTCAATCCTGTTTGTGCTCTTTAAAGCCAATTTGTTATGTGTGAGTTCTCCAGACTTGAGTTTCCTCAGTTTTCTTTCTCTTACTTCTAGAGTATCAAACTATTATAGCCTATATTATAATTTAGCTTATTCTACCTCCTCCGGTGACTCCTCTGGTCTCTGTGGCTCTTTAATGGCTGGACTTTGTCCTCTGGCTCTTGCCCAGTGCTACAGGGAAAGGCTGCCTCCTACCTCTCTGGCTTCTTGGCTGCTTCAGAGTTCTGTTTGTGTTCCTCTGAGGAGTCTTATTGAAGTACTCCTCATCTCTCCAGCTTATTCATGCAAGTACAGAGTGTTAACTCTATTACAGCCAAGCCTTTTGATGCTTAGTGAACATCCATAGGATGATGCATCTGCACTAAGACTGAAATGGCTCTGCATATCATATCAGAGATACCATCTCCAATGATTTCTGTATCCTGAGTCTTCTTCCTGCAGTATTCTCCAATTGCTTAATTTTGCGGACACTAACAGCCCTTGACTAGAAAACTGAGTGGACTCTTGTCAGAAGTGATATTTTTCTTCTGTGTCAAACTGGGATTTCACAAAGTTGCAAAGAACCCTACAGTGCTTTTCTGTTGCTGATTACATGACCCCATACACACCTGACACTGGTCTGTGCACACTCTTGGGCCATTCATTCCTGAACAATGATCAACCTTTGGTGTATCATTCTGTGTTAAAATCAGTCTACAGTTCAACAAGTGCCTAAAGCCAGCAAAGCTACTAAAAAAGATTGGATTGTCCCTTCTCACCTATATTCAGCCATTTCTGCCTCTAAATTATCTCCTTCCCTGTGTTGAATTCCAGCCCCAAGCCATCGAGTTGCATTCAGCTCTGCCCTTTGCTGTCTGTGATCAAGAGAGTGACACAGGTAACCACCCATGGCATCCTGAAATAACCAGCCAGTGACAGCTTTTGTGCCCTTTCTTTTAGCTGCCAAGTCATTTTTTCAGGTGCTACAGGCTGTCTGTGTTTTGCTCTGGCACCTTTCCTTGTGCTACAGGGACTTATGGCATCCAGAGAGGGGCCTTACTTATCTCCTTAAGGTGCTTTAAAAACAACTTAATCTAAAAAATAAGGAAAGAAAATAGGTTTTGTTGCTATTCCAACTGAATAAGCCCTGGGGCTCACTAATACAGAGATACTTAAAAAAATCACGCTCTTTTCTGGAGGAAGATGACTCAGTTCTCTGAGAAGAGAGAAATAAAATCAACATCAGCAATGCAGAGCATGGACAAGGACCTTGAATCTACCTCCAAGCTCTGACAATGCACACTGCTGACAGGGGTCTGCGTGCAGCTGAGACTGGGGGAATGGGTGGACTGTGATCCCCACAAAATCATTTCAATCCACCTGTAAGTACCAGAACCTAGAAAATGAAGAAATTCTAGGATTTCGAGAGTTCACCCAGGTCAGAGCACATTTGTTCTGAAAGTTCATCTCTAGGAGTATAACCTGAGTTTTCTGCTGAGGTAATGTTGACTCTGAAGACATGGGACATGTTCAGCATGTTTTCAGGTGGGTGATACCCATCCCTGCTTTTTTAATTCAGTAAACAGTAGGAATGCCAGGGCTTCTCATCAGCCATGTGTACATGAAAGCAGCAGCATGATCTCTTCCACACCATTACTTTTTATTGAATTG
>VYZS01053503.1:0-11517 GCA_013400695.1 Neodrepanis coruscans | reverse complement strand
GTGGATCCCATCTGGCCCCGTGGATGTATTTCATTATTCTTAAAACAAAAGCATCATTGTTTAGTGAGAGCAAAGACTAAACTTTGTTAAGTAATTAAGTAGTTCTTCCTGGGTTTTGTAAACTGTTTTTCCACTAAGGGAAAACTTGAGCCATATTTGCAGCTGTGGAGGTAATCAACAGTGTCCATTTAAGGTAGATTCTGTGGGAGGACACAGTGTAGAGTATTCTCCAAAGCTACACAGGTTTAAGAGGATTTTTAAAGTTAATTAACATATTTTTTAATCACAGTTTTATTTTGTCATTGATTTCAAAGGGAAAACAACTCAAGCTAATGCTCTGCACTTTGGGAAGTTCTACTTGAAAATGCAAAGGAGATGAATGCTCAGAAATTACAGGAGGTTGTTTTGCAACTAGATTTATGCTTAAGAAAGAAAAGTTGTCATTGCTTCACTGTAAATGCTACATTATTTTTTTTCCACAGTGTTTGTCTTCAGTAACTGCGTCTGCTTGTTATTTTTATCTGCCATGTTTAATATGGAGTTCTGTGTTTAGGACTGCATAATTGCTGTTTTCTTGTTACAGAACATTAACTTTATGCTTCCAGTAACAACTTTATAATGAAAATGCTAATAAAAATAGGGCAGTGCAAACTACACAGTTTCAAATTTTTCCAAAGCTTAGTATGAGGCTTATCATAATTCTTGACATCTCAGGATTGTATAGTCTACTGATACTGATTACACTGCACAGTTAATTTAAAAATTATCTCCTGCAGGCCTGAGAGAAAGGCAAAAATTATAAATAACTTCAGAAAAATATAGACATGCTGAAAATGCTTCTAATAAATAGATTCTGGTTTTCTCAGTGTAGCAATATAATCGCTGCAGGACTCAGAAATACCCTGTATTAATCACATTTCTGCTTGCAGGTTTATACTGTTTAATCCTATTACAATTGTACAGCATGTTTTTCCTTTGGCAGGTGATGTCAGACTAGCTGGAGACAGCAGCACAGCTGGAACACTGTGCAGATTTAAATGGTGGTTTTCCTTGTTCTTTAAAGTACTTTTGGTTTGGGGGTTGTTTTCTTACACAGGCTTCTACGAGACAAGAAATTATATTAAAGAAATGAAAATTAAGAAATGTTATTATGTGCTGTTTCTTCAGTCTAATACAAAATGAGTATTGTGAAGCTGTACTGATACAGAAATGCATGTGAGAAAGTAAACTTTGCCTGGAGCTTTTCAGAAGGAAGCACTGTCAAAATAGAAGATTATTTGTATTTGCAGTGATGTATGAAAAGTGCAGCACAATATCCAAACAGCACCCTGATTTCATTCTCTTCAACTTTACTGTAATTCAGGGAAAGAGGTAAATTCATAGTACAAATAGCATATTCTTCAGAGCACTAAGTGGTACTGAAAAAGGCACAAAGAGAGGTGTAGAAGATAGACATCTTTGTTATCGTATTCCTGCTGGGAAAGTTGCCACAGCTCTCATGGAACAGTGAGCTATTTATAGGATAGTGGAGCAGAGAGGAAAAACAGCACCAATCATACTGGGCTTGATTTATTAACTCTATAGTAGGAATTTGACAACCATGATATGCCTAAACTATACAAATCTGACAGCCCCTACTTGATTTGTATGATCTTAATTTGATTAGACATTGCATCATATGTTTGACTTCAGCAGATTGCTGTACTGTTCTTAATCTTCATCAATTTTCTGCTAGATTAACATGTCATTAAATACTTTATACCTTAAGTTCCCTCCCAGGAAAGTGAGAACCACCACCAATACTTACCTAAATAATTGTAGTTCCCCAGATTAAATAATACATACATATAAGCATAACAACCTGGTCTAGTGGAAGATCTCCCTGCCCATGGCAAAGAAGTTGGAATTGCATGATCTTTAAGGTCCCTTCCAACCCAAATCCATCTGTGATTCTATGATTCTAACTCAATTACCTGTGGCCTATTTTTTTTCCACATACACTTTATTTGTGCTACAAAATGTACAAATCTAACAATGGTTCTTTTTTTTCCCCTCCAATAAACTTAAATAGAACATGACATGCCTTCATCTGTCCATCGAGCTCAGTGGATAAGGTAACTGTAAATTTATTCAGTACTCATTGCTTCATTACTAAAACTGTTTTAAAATTGCAAGAAACATTACTATATCCCTAGGACTTTCACCCAGAGAAGGAGAAAGGAAAACTAATCGGGATTTTCTTATAGTAAATAAAAGGTAGTTAGTCTACTGAAAGATTTCCTGTCCCAGTGAAAAATTACTATTAGTTTTAAAAATGCAGTAAAGAAACCCCTGTTAGTTGCCTATCAAATATATGCAACTGAATGATTTTAAGTGAAAGACTACTGCTTTTTAAAATACAAAATCACCACAGAATTCAGACTGTCTGCAAGTGTAGCATTCATTTTGTCTACTCTTTTAATTCTATTTTTTACGTAAGAAGGTAATTAAGTAAAGACTTTCCCATTCTTGGGGATTGGTGATGGCACCTTTCAGTGTTCTCAGCTCACTGGCAACTCCCAACCCACTTTCATGAGCATCTGAAGTCAAATGCAGTAGTGACTGAGGCATGAGCATCCCTTCCTCTCCTGACTCTGTATACATAAATACGGGAATATGTGGAAAACAATCTGCAGCTAAATTCCTCAGAGCTTGTGTGCCTACAGCTTCTACAGGGCTTCAGAAACAACCAGATTTCCCCACTGACTACAAAAGGAGACTGATGGGACCACTGTGACCATATAAAAATACTCTAAAGGAGCACATGCCTACTTATGAAACCAGGTAGGAAAGAAAAGGTATGGGATCTAACCTGTGTAATGTCAATATCATTGATTTGCTCATTGGTCTTGGTATACTACACAATTAACATAGTTCAATACATCCCTCTTCAACACAGTAAATAGTGATGACAGAAAGAAATTCCATTGAAAGGAAAAAGCTATAAATTAGGTTTTTTTCAGAGTAATATGGCTTGACTGGCAAAAAGTCCAATCACCACCTATTCATTCTTTGCTCTTTACGAGGAGGAAAACACATGCACTGCACAATGTTTATGGGTATTTTAACCAAAATCCCCCATCTGTTTTACAGAGGAATTTTGAAGGCAGTATAGAGCTTATGTCATTAAATGTTTAAAGAAATTTACAGTTTTACAATCTTCCTAAAATCACAAGTATTATTCATCTTTTGAATACTCCAGTGAAATGTGATAAAACCCCTCAACTGGACAATCTACAGGTAGCCTGTGTAAGAGAAGGTGACTTCACTTCTTTAAACTCCATCTACTAGGAGTAACTGAGAGAGGCTCCAGTTAAGCAGTATAAGCTGATAGAATTTCCTTTGTTATTACTCCTCCAGTTTAAGCTCATACCTTCAGGTTTCATTGTGTAATATCTGAAACCCAAGCAATTCTGTGCTCTGTCTAGGATTGTTCTCTTGGCCATGCTACAAAGGTTTTCCTTATCCAAGTACGATTTATTGTTCCTTTTCCCCTCCTCCCCGATGAAAAACATGTTAAGAGTGTTTAATTTGTAATTCCAGTGCTCTAATGAGATAATTGCTCAAATTGGAGGGTAAAAGAAAGTAATTTTTATATCTTGCACACCTGAACATTTTCTCTATTTTTGGAGTGTTCTTCAGGTCATTTGCTATGTTCTTTTAAAAATCATTGAAAAATTAAGCATTAAAGGTTGAGCTATACTTCTTTCTGCCTCACTTCTCTTTCTCTGAAAGAACAGCACAGTTGCATAATATGTGATGTGCAGTCCCTAAAAACCATCTGCTCCATCTCCTTTCACTAGTACATCACGGCAAGGGTTTGGGTCTGGTTATTTTTGTTACACAGACACCACTATTTAAACATCCAATAAAATGACACAAGTTCAGTTTTCATGTTCATACAGGAAAACTGTGCTAATAAATTACTTATCTCTGTCATATCTCAATTTTGCAAAACTCGTTTATGATTAAACCCACATATGTACTGTGGACACTTCACATGCTCTATTTGTGTTTACATTTCCTTGTATTTAGTATTTCCTAATATATTCTGAACCATAGCTGAAGCCTGATTGTAATCTCATTCATAATATTGAAAGCCAGAAGAAAACACCTTAGAAATCAGTGAAGTCACACAGATGTTGTGGAATTTAATGGAGTCAGAATCTGGCCTTCACTCACAAGTACAGATAAATTATATGATCCCACATCAGCAGTACTATTCTGCCTTAAAAACAACTATCAAATCTAATTAATGGATGTGAGCTGTCACTGAGATCAAGACCTTGTAATTAATCAATTTAGTGTGACCTCACCTATTCCTCTAGCAGAAACACTGCAGCTCAAACAAAAATTCAGAGAAGTTCAGTACTGTGGGATTTCCCAATATCCCACCTGGACATACCGGAGGACATCCATCCAAGAATCATCAGAACCTTCACATGCCTTGTGGTTCCCATCCCTGAATGCCATGTTTGCAAGAGCTCCAGTCCCAGAGCTGTCAGTGGAAGGTGTGAGCCTGGCACAGCACAAGCCTCCACATGCCCCTGTCATGCAGCAATACACATGTCCGTCCTCTGACTCCTGAGAGACAAGGAAACCTCATTCCTGTCATTTGGAAAATCCAGACAGTGATCTTGTGTCCATCAGGGAAAATCCAAGTCTGCCATCTATGGCTTTGAGGAAGGTTTGAAATATCACTGTATCTCTCTCCCCCCTTCCCTACAAATATGTTGATGCTCACCTAAAACCTACCAGTCTGCCCTTCCTGTCCAAACTTGTCTATCCCTCCAAGTGACTTCTTAGCCTCTCTGAAAAACCATCCTTTCCTCTGTCCTTCCATCCATCTGTTCGTCCCTCCCTTCCTTCCACCAACAATGAGCATGAAACTGTGAAACCTCAACTTTTCCTTGTGCCATTTACAAGCCCCTACAGATTCCAAGAGAGCCTTTCTCAGTCACCCCTCACAAAATACATGTAATGCCCTGGAGATTCTCCCCTTCCTCTCCTCCTGGAG
The DNA here is from genome assembly GCA_013400695.1 of Neodrepanis coruscans. Lineage (NCBI taxonomy): Eukaryota > Metazoa > Chordata > Aves > Passeriformes > Philepittidae > Neodrepanis > Neodrepanis coruscans. The sequence continues at coordinate 6,461 of VYZS01053503.1, read as the reverse complement.
GGAAGCAGAGCCATCAGTGGTCCAGAAGAACCATATAACATGGCTGTGGAGGCTGCAGAAGGTGTCCTCACACCACAGTGTGTCAGAGAGCAGCAGCAGCAGCTTGGTGTTGCCACCAGTCCTTCTGCATTAAGGTGTGATGATGCCCACAGTCATGGATATACCAAACTGGGACATACTGATGGCCAGACTGGGGGCTGGATGTCACAGTCAGTGGAAGGCGGACAGGAAATGGATTAGAAAAAGGAATTGCATGAGGAAGTCCATGGCATTAAAAATAACTTCTTTGATTAGATCCATCCCTGAGCTTCCTCTTTGAAGCATATAGAATTGGTTCCTCCCAAAATAGTCATCCCTGAATTTTAAGGCCATTTTTCTCCAGGAGCACCTTCTATTAGCCCACCAAGTGTGTTCCTCCTGCTCTAAATCCTCTACCACTACCCAAGCAATGCTACCCTTGCCCTCTCAGTCACCAGCTCACACCCACTCCATCAACCCCAGGTATCAGCCCCTTGGTATCAGCCACTTCCAAACAGAAAAGGAGGGAACACACACTTGTGTATTTGTCTTAAGAGAGGGGTGTTATACAGGTAATGGAGCAGGCCCAAAGTAAATGTTATGTGGTGCAGGTACAGCTACTCAAGAAGGGACAGCTCTAGGTGCTTTTGATTCAATCTTTTGGGTGGTGGTGGGAAAAGAGCCAGAGGAAGGAATCATTCCCTGGAGCAAGTATATTTTTCAGCATAGATGTAGCCTGTATGTTGGACAGATTCAAGTCTTAGCTTCCATCTTATATATGAGAGAAAACTTCTGTGTGTCTAAACCAAAAGGCATAAATTCCTGTCTTTATACAACAGTTCCCAGATGCATAGAATGTACTTGTCTGCTTGTAAAGTAAAAAAGTGTATTTGTCATAAAAAAAGAAGTATGAGGTTTAATTAAAATGCATCTGCATCAAAGGGCAAGAATTGCAGCCTTCATTATGCATCCCACAATACTAACTACTGCCTCATCAGCTGAAGCATTAATAAGCAAACATTATCAGCATTACGCTAGGAAAAACTTCACTAGATCTTGATTTTTCTTACCACTATTATATATACAGTCTTCATGGTACAGTAACTTAAATCTGCACTGTAAGAACTCAAAATAAATAACCCCCCCCCAAGTTTTAAGATGACTATCTGTTTGGAAATTATTTCTGTTTGTTCAACATGCAATCGATTTTTCTAGTCTTAAAAAAAAATAGTTAAAAACTATATCCAAAACTTAACTTTTACCATGTAATATCATCCAAGATTATTTAAATATTACCTATATGTGAAATAGCTAAAGTTTGAATTTCCTGAATTTACTGCTTAAAAATAGGAACTTCTAAGTGCAGTAGCAAAAACTTTAAAAAGTTCAGAAAGGAGCAAAAAATAGACAACTCCAGGAAATCTGTGAAGACAAGTCAATTTAGTTGACCAAGCATCATCTAATCAATGGCATAAAGAACATACATGAAAAGNAAGATTATTTAAATATTACCTATATGTGAAATAGCTAAAGTTTGAATTTCCTGAATTTACTGCTTAAAAATAGGAACTTCTAAGTGCAGTAGCAAAAACTTTAAAAAGTTCAGAAAGGAGCAAAAAATAGACAACTCCAGGAAATCTGTGAAGACAAGTCAATTTAGTTGACCAAGCATCATCTAATCAATGGCATAAAGAACATACATGAAAAGATTCCTCATAACTTCTTAGCTTAGTTTTCATTAAGTGTTGTAATGAGAGGAAGCCAGAGTTAAACACAGACGTAAATATATTTACTAGCAGGACCTGTAACATCACTGTTAGGACTCCTACAGAACAGAAAGAACCAACAGGCACACATTAGTGCCTCTGGCATGAAAACTCTATTAAATTATCTTCCCTCCACTCTCATCCCCCAAAGATGCCAACTTCTGATAAGATCCAGTTTGCTTCTTGCTTTCCTGCCTCTCTTCCACAACCACAGCTTTTTGCTAAGACGATAATTCATACAGGGAGGGGTTGGGAGTGTTTCTTTGTTGAATAGCAAAAGACAGATTTCATTAACACTTCTCTGAAGGTGACTGTATGTGTATCCAGCTGACAGAACCAGACCAGTAAGTCCCTCAGCATGGGACACATCTGAGACTGGAGGAGCTGTGACAGTGGAAATCCTGGGTGTACATTATGTCTCCCTTGCAGGCAGGAAGCAACCTACAGTAACTATGGCAGACAGTCAATAGGATGAACCAGTCTTCAAATGCAGTGGGCACAGAGATCAGATTTCATGAAATCACAAGCAGCTATAATATTCCTCTTGACTGTCAACACTGACTGGAATCCAGGTTAAAGAGAGATTTGCTAACATGTAAATTCCTTAATTATGAAAAATCTCCAAAAGATTGCTAATAGATCACATTTTCCACTAGATGGTAGTTAGTCAATTCAACTAATTTATTAATATTTGGGGAAATGTGTTTATTAAAAAAAGCATTAAGCTATACATTCAATGTATATGTTTTCAGCATGTTTTCCATAGCCTTAAGTAAACAGAGCTCAGTTCACAAAGCATCTTGCATCCCTGCTGCTTCCCTTTTTCCTGTCAGACAAAGATAAGGCTTGTGTGAAGTTTNATTGCCATTAAAAAAACCCCAAAACATGTGAGCTGTGCTTCTGTGTTTTTCAAGAAAAAATTAGGTTTTGACTACAGTTAAGTGACTGACTTACTGCTGCTGTATCTATAAAAAACTTCTGGACAATCTTACAAATCCTGCAGACTCTATGCTTGTATCAGCTATTTATCCCATTTTGGTTTATGTCATCACTGGCGCCATGGGATTATGACTGTTTATCTGTTTAAAAAGCACCAACAGAAGGGAAGAAGAAAAAGTGAACTACATTATTTTAAACAGTTTCAAATTCTGGAGGGTAATTTTATGCTTGGAATCCTTGAACGCATATTCTAGCATAGTTTAGTTTTACTTTAGCACAAATCAGAATGACAAACATTACCCCAGTGAGGAGGAACAGTACCAAAATCAGTCTGTGTAATTCTCAAATGAAGATTTTCACAGGAAGTAAAATAAATTAGCAGCTTACACTTTCACAATGCTCACATATGCAGCCAAGCACACAAAAGGGTGCACACAGGCACAATGCTCCTTCTATCAAATCCTCACTTAAATAAAAATGAACCCACCCCAAATGTTTGATTACCCTTAGAAATTTCATCTCATGATACTGGCCCTTACACTTCAGCGAGGATATTTTCTCCCTTAGGAGAAGCTAAATTACTTAAAATTGTTTAGCAGAATACCAGTATAACCTACTCTACTGTCCATTTAGCCAAGGAGTAGCTAAACAAAACTTAACTCCTTGACCTAGAGCCACTAAGAATTCAATCTCTTGCAAACCCCAACTACTCAAATACATTAATTAAATCCTCAACAGGGTCATTGGTTTCACTAGTTTTACNGATTATTTAAATATTACCTATATGTGAAATAGCTAAAGTTTGAATTTCCTGAATTTACTGCTTAAAAATAGGAACTTCTAAGTGCAGTAGCAAAAACTTTAAAAAGTTCAGAAAGGAGCAAAAAATAGACAACTCCAGGAAATCTGTGAAGACAAGTCAATTTAGTTGACCAAGCATCATCTAATCAATGGCATAAAGAACATACATGAAAAGATTCCTCATAACTTCTTAGCTTAGTTTTCATTAAGTGTTGTAATGAGAGGAAGCCAGAGTTAAACACAGACGTAAATATATTTACTAGCAGGACCTGTAACATCACTGTTAGGACTCCTACAGAACAGAAAGAACCAACAGGCACACATTAGTGCCTCTGGCATGAAAACTCTATTAAATTATCTTCCCTCCACTCTCATCCCCCAAAGATGCCAACTTCTGATAAGATCCAGTTTGCTTCTTGCTTTCCTGCCTCTCTTCCACAACCACAGCTTTTTGCTAAGACGATAATTCATACAGGGAGGGGTTGGGAGTGTTTCTTTGTTGAATAGCAAAAGACAGATTTCATTAACACTTCTCTGAAGGTGACTGTATGTGTATCCAGCTGACAGAACCAGACCAGTAAGTCCCTCAGCATGGGACACATCTGAGACTGGAGGAGCTGTGACAGTGGAAATCCTGGGTGTACATTATGTCTCCCTTGCAGGCAGGAAGCAACCTACAGTAACTATGGCAGACAGTCAATAGGATGAACCAGTCTTCAAATGCAGTGGGCACAGAGATCAGATTTCATGAAATCACAAGCAGCTATAATATTCCTCTTGACTGTCAACACTGACTGGAATCCAGGTTAAAGAGAGATTTGCTAACATGTAAATTCCTTAATTATGAAAAATCTCCAAAAGATTGCTAATAGATCACATTTTCCACTAGATGGTAGTTAGTCAATTCAACTAATTTATTAATATTTGGGGAAATGTGTTTATTAAAAAAAGCATTAAGCTATACATTCAATGTATATGTTTTCAGCATGTTTTCCATAGCCTTAAGTAAACAGAGCTCAGTTCACAAAGCATCTTGCATCCCTGCTGCTTCCCTTTTTCCTGTCAGACAAAGATAAGGCTTGTGTGAAGTTTGGAAAAATAATTTTTCACTTTATTAAAATGGCAGATTTTTTAGATAAAGCTGTATTGTTTACAGGAAATGATTTCCCTGCTGAGACAGTGATGTTATCAGACAACAAACAATTCTGACTGACATAAACTGCATTTCCTTCATTCTGCTCACAGGGCCCATGCACTGTTCCACTGGTCAGGCTTTCCTTCCCTGCAAAGACGGACATTTTAGGGATCTGCTGTTCCCTAACAGGGAAAACCCAAATGCAGAGTGTTCCTGAACTGTCTGAAGAGACTTCGCATCGGAGTCATGACCTCACTACTCACACTCAGCTCCTATAGTGTGGAAGTTTTAAGTAGTCTTACCTTTGCTCTTACCCACCACAGACAAGGAACTTCTATAAAACATGAATCATGCTGGTCAGAACTGGTGTAGTTGGTTAAGGAGGAGTGAGCTGATTTCTGCAAGAACAATCTTAGTGAACACAGCAGACAAGTAAAGAGTACCAATGTGTACTTTTATTGAAATATCTGGATTTTTAACGGAAGACAAACCCAGGAAGAATTAAGCAGATGAGTAAATGCCTGTTTTCGAAATTGCCATTAAAAAAACCCCAAAACATGTGAGCTGTGCTTCTGTGTTTTTCAANGACCTAGAGCCACTAAGAATTCAATCTCTTGCAAACCCCAACTACTCAAATACATTAATTAAATCCTCAACAGGGTCATTGGTTTCACTAGTTTTACATTGTACTCTAGTTGGTTTTCAAGTGTCACATCAGAAGTGGTCACAACTGTTCCTTCTGTAATAAAACAACAGTAAAACCCAAGTTTGGTCATACCTAAATTTCTGCCATATGAATTCTAGATGTCAAGGGCATTTAAAATAAACATGCATCTCCACATCTGATCTGCTCAGATTGTTTACTCACTTCCTGTGCTACTAAAACATTAGCTCCACATAGAAGCACTGACTGAAAAGATGAATCTTACACCCTTTTGGTGGCAGTAAATGTTTATTTGAGGATTCCTTCTTGCCAGCAAACGTTTTTTTGTCACTGCACTATTGGATGGCTACATCAGCTTGTGATGCCATCCAATACACCAGGCAAGGGCACTGATCCACTCTGAGTAAAGTAAGAACATTCCATTGCTCTCTCCATGACCCAACAGAGATGTGTTACACTGCGTGTTCCTTTACATGGGCAAGGGCAGAAATCATAGTCAGATGGGCCGAGAGCATATGTCAGCATTGACCATCACATAACACACACACATGGAATCACACAGAATTAACAAGGTTGGAAAAGACCACTAAAATCATCGAGTCCAATCTGTTACCTAACATCCCATCCACTAAAACATGGCACTAAGTACCTTCTCAAACACATCAAGGGATGTGACCTCCACCACCTCCCTGGGTAACCCATTTCAATGGGAAATCACTCTGTGAAAATTTTTTTTCCAACATCCAGCCAAAACTTCCCCTGATGCAGCTTGAGACTATGTCCTCTTGTTCTGTCATTGNTAATGGACTTTATGCAATGGGCGGAAGCTCATCCACTCACAATCCAACTTCTCATGGGGTTGGCTTGGTTTGCTGATTTTCATTATCACTTTACATCTGCCTCTTTTGAATGCTGGTGTGGATGCAGCTGATCTGAAAAAACTAACCTTTTGCTTGCCTTTGTTCCAAGCCAGGAAGTGAAGTGCACTGAGCACCAGAGGGACCTCGGTGGTTGTCTGTAGTCATGGTGATGTAATAGTGTGGGAAGACCTGTCACACAATTAGCTTTAGGTGTTCAAGCCTGGAAGTTCTCACCTCCAGCTGTTCAGAGTTACATCCTTCCTATCATTGTTGTTACG
>VYZS01053501.1:58367-84409 GCA_013400695.1 Neodrepanis coruscans | reverse complement strand
GCGGATAAAAAAAAAAAAAAGAGAGGGGGGTATCCTTCCGCTGCAGCTTGGAGGGAAAGGAGTCCCGCAGGGATCAGCCCGCGCGGCGCCCGCAGCGCGGCTCTAAGGGAAGCACGAGCCCTCTCTGGGCCGCGGCGCCTCTCCAGGGCCGTTTTCCCGCCTCGGGAGAGCCGAACCTCCAGCCATAGGGGGTCTCTTTGGGAGGCGGCGGAGGGATCCGAGCGAGGGCAGAGGGCGTGAGGCGGCCGGTTATACGTGCGGCTCGCGGCGTACTCAGATATAGCACAGGGGGCGGTGGCACCCGCGGGAGTGGCTGCGCATGCGCGTGGGGCGGGGCCCGGCACCTGCGGGAGTGCCCCACACGCCGCCATCTTGTTGGGCTGAGGGAAAATGGAGCCAGGCGGGCCCTGCAGGGCAGGGAGAGGGGAACGGGGCGAAATAGGGCGAAAATAAGGCGTGCCCGAAGTTCCTGGGGAGGTTGTCAGGCTATGGCGGCGTGCCACGTGTGGTTGGTGGTGCGCTGTGTGGTTGTGTCTACGGGCAAATGGCTTCCAGCAGTTCATGACTTTCACAGTAGACTCGTGTGCTCTTAAAAAAGACAAGGTAAGGTCACAGAGTCACAGGGTGGTTTGTGTTGGAAGGGACCTTATACACCATCCAGTTCCAGTCTCCTGCCATGGGCAGACACACGTTTCACTAGGTCAGGTTGCTCCAAGCCGCATCCAACCTGGATTAAACACTTCCAGGGATGAGGCAGCCACAACCTCTCTGGGCAACCTGTGCCAGGGCCTCGCCACCTTCACAGCAAAGAATTTCTTCCTAATCTCTAACTCTACTTTCTCTCAACTTGAATCTGTTCCCCCCTGGTCCTGTGAGAACCAAGTAATTGAGAATATGATGACAAGCTGGCTGATGGTGTTGAAAAGTGACCCAGCAGGACACACATTACTTCTCTTTACTACAAGACTTTTCCACCACAGGATGTGAAAGGAAGAAGATAAAAAACTAGGAAAGTACCCAAGGCCAAGAAGCTGTTGACTCATCCAGTTTACTGGAAACCCTTGGTGCTTATCTTATGCTTTCTTTAGGGTTTCCTCTGTCATCAGAGATGTCTGAGCTCTAAAAGTCCATCAACAGAATATTCCTACCATGTTCTGGTCTCATCCTCTGTCTTCTCCACGAATCCAGCCCATCAGTTGTGTTACATTAATTCTTAAAGCCTTTCCCACCAATTTACTTCAGGGCTCTCCACTCACCTCTTCTCTACCACATTAAAGCAAATTCATTAATGACTTCAAAAGCACAAAACAATTTCTCATGTGCCGTGTTGAGGGAGTTGCTGTCCTTCACACCATGGAAATCAGGCAGCCCAATTTCCTTCATTACTTTAGGGAATTATAGGGGATCACCAGTGATTTCTACCAATGAGATGAACCTAATACTTTGTAGCATTTTTTCAGCAGGGAAAACTAAAAAAACCCTAAAGTAAATAATAAAAAATTAATATATTAGCAACTGTGTGTAGCTTGAAGAACTATTCATTAGCAGGCACTGAAAGAAAAAAGTGTGTTTTCTTCTCAGATTTAAATATTTACTATATAGACCAGACCTACAAAGTGGAATTTGTGATAAGATAGCTGGATTTGCAACCACAAAATTCCTTGTTTCATTTCAAGGCATTAGGCTCTTGTAACAGCAGCTGTACAATGTGTAAATCCCACAGTATAGGTGTTGCATAACCTCCTTATTTAAAACCCTGAGTTTTTGACTTTTGAGCATACAAAACTCTTTGCCTCAAAAAGGAGCTGATGAATGGACTCAGGGAGAGGGATGTCAGGCAATAGGGAAGCAATATTAGTCAACCCAATAAATCAAGCTTTTGGGAGCACTCCAGTTGCCTAATGGGATGACTTTTTTTTCCCCCGATTAGCAGCAGAATAAAGGAAAGCTTTAAGGAGAGATTTGACCAACAACAACATGAGTTTTTGTGAATGAGCAGCTCCCACCATGAAGGTTGGGCAAAGATGTTTCACAGTTTAATGTTTTGGGTAGGTATTGGCCAAGTGCAGGGTGACAAAATCCATGAACACCCATGAAAATGAAGTTACACTTAACGTGGGAAATGATGCTGAGGGAGGAGTCATGTACTCAAAATGCAACATTCTGAACGTACATAAAAGAACACAAATTGACAAGAGATCAGAAGAAAAGGTTGTGAGGCAGGCAGAGCATAAGTTGACAGAAGCCTCAAAGCAAAACTCAAGCATCCAGGACACAAAAAAGCTTTCAAAGTCCCAAAAGACTACAGGAGTTCAAAACCCAGGGGCAAAGTAGAAACCCCATAATTTAATTCATAATTTCTCTTCTGAAACAGGGAAGATGATCAGCTACTTGCTTCACTTTCCTACCATTCTTCATTCCTTGACATTAGATCTGGGCCAAATACTTTCTTTATCTGACTTCTTTAAAAGTTAAACTTTTGGGGTAACCAGTAAAGTCCTGGGTCAAAAAGTGAAATACATACAATTTAAAATTATGACTCTAAACACCTCTGAATTTGCTGAGCAGTTGAAGAATGTGTTTCCCAGGATTACAACCATGCAATACAGGAGAATATATACTGTTGTTTTTCTTACCTGGTTATTTTATCACCACTTGCAATAGTCTCCACAAAAACTAATGTCTACTGGAACTACTTTGTGCGTATAAGCCCACACTCACTCTTCCATATGTCAATAGAAACATCAATATGCTCAGAAATTACTTTCAACCCCACACTGTGGTCATGGCAAGCTGCAACTGTGTCACTCTGGGTTATTTTCCTCTGAAGAACCCAATGTCTGTCAAAGTGCCTGCAAAACAAAGCAGTGCTGTAAATATTAAGAACTGGTTAAACCTCAGAACAGCAGATTTGTTCTTGTGCCTGCAAGAAATGTTGAACATGTTTTTTTCAGCAGGCTCTGCCTACTGGGTTGCACTGGTAATAGGTAAACCTTTAGCTCCTACATGGGAAAGGAGTAATCTCTGCAAATAGTTGCTCTTTAAACAGTAACTGCAGAACACACTTCAATAAATTCTTCCTCTGAGCCACCAGTAAGCACCACAAAATTTCTCTTGTGTGGAGCATCACTAGGAAAAAAAAGTAGAAGAGGCTTTGGGTTTTGAATTTAATTATCTGGATTTAACGATTCAGTTTAAATCTGAATTTAGCAATAAAACTCAATAGCCAATTTTCTGCCTAAACAATTGCACATTCAGGCATTTACTCCTACCTCTCTGCATATAAAATCTGGATGTGCTATTCAAATATTTGTGCTGGAAAATTTGCATCCCACTATCTACAAGTATTTTAGATCACCCATCACAGCCACTTTTGCAAGAGAGGGATGTTTCAGTCAGAGTAGAGCCCATAGTTGACATTAACTGCCATGGCACTGTGTCCTCAGGAGATGTTTTCCATGGTAGGAGGGAGCAGTTGTTTTGCAGAGCTCTCTTGCATTTCCAAGATAAACCTGTAAGTTTGTGTGCAGCTACAGCAAAAAGAAAACGATCAGGGCACTGGCTTTTAAAATCTCTACTGTAGCAATATTTAAAGGTCTCCATTCTCAATCAAAGGCCCTTTGGACAGGAGGCTGTACAGGCGCAGAAGAAGAACATGAAGTCTTTTATCTCTTGGTGATTAATGATGGAGGTGTAAGGACATGTAATTAAAGTTGGAAGTGCTTGTGGTCAGGCTACAAAAATAATAGCTGTGCTAACTAGAAGAGGGCTTTAGGAGATACCCAACTGTTCATTTCTCCAGCATGTCGTGAGATGTGAAGCTGAAGAATGAGTGATAACACACCACCAGAAACTTCCTTATTCTCCAGCACCAAACTGGTGGAGTTAAATTACTCCTTAAGCAGCTAAAGTGGGTCAGTTGTTCCTCATATCCAACCTGGCTCTAGCTATAGCATGAAAAGATAAAGGCCTGTGTGAGCTCTTCCCTCAGGTAAAGCCCTGTTACCTCAGCACACCTCACATGGATCAGCTTTGCAAGACTGGCAGGACTAGTTCTGGGTCTTTTTTTCCCATAAGTTTACCATAAGTTAAAATAGAGTATTTTATGTCTTGCATTAGCTAATGTTGTCTCCCTCTCTGAAGCTGAAGGAAGCACATCTTTTGACACAAAGTACATTATAATTTTATGCAATTAATTTACTTGCTGAAAGAAAAACTCCTTCAGAAATGCAGAACTTTTCCACTCCTGTACATGTTCTGCAGTGGGGACCAACTTTCTTTTGCTAGTGATGATTTAGTAGCACATAGATTTCCTATCCCAACTACAGGAACAGGGAATTGAGAGGGGACTCTTAGGATGATAAATGAGGATCAATCATTAAAATTTAATTGACTATTAATTTAACATTTAATGATTTAATTATTTAATGGTATGTTAAGTATTGTCTGGGGATTGGGATTGGATATTAAATTTTGCAGATTAATTCTAAAGTTAAACAGTTATTTATAGACAGAGTGATGCAATAACCTTTACAGAATAACCAGCAACAAACATTAAGACATAAGGTGTGGTGAGTAATGCCGTGCTCATTGTGTTTCTCCTTGGCTGCTCCAGAGGAAGAATCCTGTTTTGGAAGAAAAAAATCCCTTTCCCTCTAGGTGTTAAAACATTATCAGTTAATAATTCAAAAGGTTTGGGTTATCATTCTTGTTTAGGCTAAGACCAGTCAGCCTTTACACCATTCCCTGCCACTGCCAGAGAAATCTTAAAGCTTTTTACAGGTGCCTCCTGCTCTTTCTTTTAAACAAATCTGTTTTATGATTGAGTGTCTTCCTTTGGGAGAAATCTTCCACACCTTTCTCGTGTGGATCTGACAGGAGCTTTCAGCAGCTCAGGCTCCTGGGCACATGTAGGAGTCAGGTCAGTGAGTCCTAGACTAGGTAATAGGAATTGTTCTCATATTGAACTGAGCCTTTCTCACATCAGTTGGGTGAAATTCATGGTGCTGCTTTTGATTATTCAAAACCACACGTGTTTCCTCTTGAAAGTTCTCTTTCAGCCTCTGTGATTTAATGTAGTTCTTTTTACAAAAAAAGTGAACATGGCGAGAAATAGTGATTGTTGAGAGTTATGAGTATGTGCAATTTGGACAAGAACTTTGTTCTTGAATGTGTATTTGCTTAAGAAGAGGTTCAGCCTTTTGACTGGGGAAAAGACACACTGGAGAGGGGTCTTGGTGGGTGGTTGTGCTTGAGTTTGAGTCTTACCCATGCACTGCAAATCCTTCTACTCCCCTCAGAGAACATTTTCTCTCTTGGCTCTGGTTCTTCTGTCCTGCCACTTGCTAACTCTCCCTTGAACTGGAGCAATGAATATTTAGCAGAGAATATTGTGTGTTTCACCTGCTATTGCAGTGACTCTGATTCCAGTAGGAAAATGCAGTATCTTGTCAACTGGAAATATTTCCCCTTTTTTAATTTTAATTCTGTATATTGTGCTGATATAATATTAACAAAGCTAAAGTAATGTGTCACTGAGCCAATAAAAAATAAAAATGAGATATTAAGATCCCAGATATTGGTGAATATAGACCTGGGAATATTTAAAAATTGTATATTGCTAAATGTGACCCAGTTGGTTTAGCACAGAACTGGGAGCCAGATCTGGAATCTAACACTAAGTGTGTCATTAGGCAGATAATTTAATTCACCTCATTTCTCTGTAAGATGGGGATAACAATAATCATTCTTATGAATTGCTTTGTGTTGTGCACCTGAAAGATGATGAGTATTATAGCTACTGATTAAACATTATTTTAATCTTCGAATTTCCTTTCTCCTTTAAACTTTAATAAGTGTTTATGCCCCATTAATGCCAGAGAGGAAAAAAGCATGATTGTGAAGCAGCTGCTAAGAATTTTTCCCAGAAGAGATTCAATATTAAATTGGGATTGAGTCATCTGTTTCAGATAAAGGTGCAATGCAAGAAATAATACGTGAGAGTTGAGATTTCAAGTAAAATGTATTCAAAGCAGAATCAGAGCAGCTGACACACCTGTGCCATCAGACTGGCTCCCACCTTTCCCATGCTCTCAGTCCAAAAATTGGAAATGGGATGAAAATAATTGGAAAAAATTCCTCTTCATCTTAAAAAAATGTACCAGTATTGCTTTAGAACTGGGTTGGCAACTGGACTTCAAGCTGGAGCCTGCAGTACAGTAATTATATCACTCACTGTATTTGTCACTGTAAACCACTTGGTAATTTTTTACTCCTCTCTGTAAAGTTCCCCAAGTCAACTACATGTCAGGGAAACTTCGGAGTGCCCTTTCCCTGCCCACCTCTCCTCACAGCTGTCAGAGACTAATGGCTGCTCTCCAAACCCCAGGCTTTGGCAGTAGAGCTTTTGCCTAAAATTAAAACAGTGGTTCTGAAGCAGATTGCTGACTCCAACGAAAACTAGGAGTTTCATCCACTGATTTTTTTAAAAGTTCATATGTCATCCCAGTCTTCTTGTAGGAGGAAGATTGCAATCTGTCCTGTCTCTCATATCTTCTTAAAAGCATAAGGAGGCAAATCTGAACTTTTCCTGCTTCCCAACATCTACTGCCTAAATAGCATAATTATCTAACTGCAGTTGTCCAAAAAATGGAAATTACATTTTCCAGTTTCCTTTGCAGAGGAACATCAGCTGCAGTGGAGTTTCTAGTGCTGCTTCTTAGTTATTTCCAAATTGTAAGAGAATAAAATTTACAGCTGCAGTTTTCTAATGAGAATATAAGAGACACAGCCAAATTACTCCAAGTTGTCTCTGTTGTCCAGCACACTTGGATACATAAACAATGAGGAGTAGCTTAAAACCTGTATGTCTGCCTCGGGATGGCTAGGGAAGGATTTGTTTCAAAAGCAAGTAGCAAAATGTCTTAGGCAATTGAAATAATTGTCGAGGCTGAAAGGGATTTTATAAATGCAGCGTTGGAAAAAGAAGCCAGCAGATCATTGGAGGACTCTGAAATTTAGCAGGCCTGGGTTTCATGTCAGGTGTTTGGTTCCCTGACTCACACCATGAGATGATTAGCATCGTGCCTCTGGTTGCAGCAGAGGTAGGATGTGTCTCACTTTGTGTAACATGTAGGTCACAAACTGCCAGCACAGAAAATATGCATTTAATGAACTTCATCCACCAGCAGGCATCTCATTGTCTAGGCCTTCTCTTCAGGGAGCAAAGAGAGGCATCTCCAGAAGGAGATTCATACTAAAATAGATGTCTAGAATAAGTGGGACAAATTATCCCTCAGAGCTGTCTGGTCTTCCTTATTTGCTGTAGAGGTCCCTGATTACTGATTTATGTTCCACCCTCTCTGTAAGAGTAAATGCTGAACTAGATGCAAACATCAAGTGGGATGGTGTCTGTTTACACATTGTTGCCCAAATCAGGTAGGCATTGAAGTTGGGGATTTTTTTCCTTTATTGAAAGCTACTGCAAGTGGATGAGGCACTAATGAGCTATAAAGAGTACAGTGTGTGCTCAGAGCTCACTGGTTTCCTGTGGTACAGGTGACCTTATGATCATTAGAGGAATAATGTCTATAGATAGGAATCACAGGAATCAGTTGTGGGAGTAAAGGATCTTCTAAAGAGGGAGGAAAAGGAAAGTTTTATTCTCCAAGTTCATTATTTTATCGGATTCCTTTAAACTCATCTATTGTTTTTACACTAAGAATGCAAAACAATCACTGATGAGCACAGGTTAGAAAAGACATCAGAGAAGTTATAAATGGGTCAGAATGTTTACATTTGACTGTTCCATAGCAGTGTGTTAGACACACAACAGTGCAAAGGAAAGAATAAGCCCTTTTCTGGGTTTACCATTGTAACAATGTGCTTGCTCCCCAAATATACTTGTGTAGACTCTGATTTCAAAGTTAGCAAAAAGCAAGTAGTGAAAATGGAGGTTTAACTGGCAATAGAAACGTTCCTTTCTAAGCACAAGGGAACAGGATGTGCTGTGACTGTTAGGACTCTATGAGCAGGTCATGCCAACCAATGTCTTAAGAAATGGTGTGTTGAAACGTGTGTCTGGCTCACTGTGTGGAACTGGTGTTATTACTAAACCTCTTTGCACTTATATTTTCCCCTCTGGGATTAACAAATATTTATCCACCTTTAAAAAAATACCTTCTGTTCTTCAGAGAAGTGCTGAATAAATACAGAGTAGTGTTACCCTCATCAGCAGGTAATCCTGTTAATCTAACATGCACCCTATGTGTATGTTGAATATATTCCACGCCACTTGATCATTGTAGTTAGATTAACAAAGGATATTACAGGGATTAACTCTTAACTAATGGCTGCAGCTGCCCACCATGTGTGTTTACTATAGCCCAAAGCCAGGGTTTGAAATCCCCTTGCCTGTAGTGAATAGAAGGAATGCACTCGTCCTCTGCAGAACCAATTTTCCATCTGAAAGAACAGTATCTTGAGCTAAGAGGTTTGTAACAACCTGTTGCATAGCGCTCTGACAGCTGCTCTGCTGTTTGCACCAGAATACAGACACAACCTCAGGTCTCTGCCCACCACACCAGCTCTGCAGAGTGGTTGTAAGGTTAAAACTGTCTCGTTTCCCACTGCACTGTAACTGCCACAGCTCACAAAGGCATGTCTAGACCACTTTGTAAAGTATTAGCTGGAGACAAGGTCCCCCTTCAGTGTAATGCAGCCTCAAAGTTGGCCCTGCTTTGAGTTGGAGGTTGTGCCCAATGACCTCTATGGGCTCCTTGCAACTTAAATCAGTTATTGGACAAGGCCAGGTGTAGCCTCAGCAGGATGGAGCTCAGTGTGAGGTGAAAATCACCCCCTGGCTCCTGAGGACATTCCTGTGTAGCTGTCTTAAAGTAAGTTCTGTGTTGCTGCAGCAACACCTTTATCAGTGTCTTGGCTGGTTTCAGGGTAGTTCTGGGAAGACCCTGCGATGTGCTGTCACCCTTCCCGTGGGATATAGATACACCTTCACAGTCCTGCTGTTGTCAGTGCTGTTCTCTGGCTGTGTTTTGTCCATTTCATTTCAGTGGTGCTTGGAGAATCTCTGGGCTGTAACAGATGTTGGAAGTCTTTTCAATGGAGGGTGACCGAGCTGGGATCTGAAGGATAAGAGAGCACAGAAAACACTCCATCACCTTCATACAGTGCAATGAGGAGTCTCTTACTGGAGTGTGGAGGGAGAACATGTGCTTGAAAATCCAAATACTTCTTTTAGCATCTGGAGAAGTTGGAACTTGCAGTTTTCTGACTGCAGACTGATACAGGAAATAGGGATTGAACACAATAGTTAGTTAGTTAGTTAGTTAGTTAGCTATTTTCCCAAGCAGTTGGCTATTGTCTTTTTTTTCTCTTTATCAGAATACCTTGTGGTATTGAAGGATAGACTGCTAGGAGTCCAAATTTCCATTTGCAGCTGTAGCCTTTTCAAATCTCATGCTAAGTAGATGGAGTGGGTCAGTATTTGTGGGGAAAAATTACTTCTGCTTTCCTCACTCAGACACACGTGGTTCAGAACTGTGTCAAAATGTTTTCACTTCCCATATCAAGTGTTGTGAGTACGCTGTATGCAATTCCCACATCCCTCACTCTGACCTTTGTGAGCTGTGAGCAGGTACCAGCCAAGAAACTGTTATCTGGTCTCATTAATAGTGGCATTAAAGTGAGATACTGCAAGGCTTCAAAAGGGAGTAACACTTATAGAGATGGGGCCCTCTAGAAACAGCTTGTAGAAGGTAACTTGAAAACTCTTATCACAATAGGTGTATTTTTCCTTTGTCTTTTTTTCCCCTGAAGCCTCTAAATTGTTTATTTGGATCCAGCTTTTTTTTTAATTACTATTTTCTGTTTAAATTTTGGAATGTAGCCTTTTTTGTCCCTAGTAAGACAATTAATTCTTGTTCCTACTGCCACATAATGAGAGAGAGAGGAGCAGGATGATGCTGCAGGTTTTTCACATACCCTGAATGCAGAGAAAAAAACTAGTTGTGTAACTCATCCTTATAAAGAGGCATCTTCCCTGACATCCTTTTTACTTTTTCCAGAATGAAATAGAACTGGAAGTAGGTTAGTGTGGTGGAATTCCATGTCCATGACTATACATGGTATGAGAGTCAATGTCTTTAATGTGCTCTGTGCTTTGACAGTCAGAGTTTCTCATTGCATTTCTAACTGAAGAGAAAGCAGTTGTAAAGCAGTGGGTGGTTTATACACGTTGAGAGGAACAGAACAGGACAAACATGGGAGACACAGGTGTATTCTGGCATATGGGAGGAGGAGGAAAGTCCTGGTGGAGGTATGGGAAACCCCCTGGAGAAATAAGTGCACTCACAGCAAGGTTGCTGCTCACCTGCAAGTACCTCTGAGCAGCTCCTATGGGAAGGCACCTTTGCCAGGTGTGCCAGTGCAGCTTGTTTCTCCTGCCTCCCTCGGGGCTTTGTTGGAAATTGAAACCACATCCTGGTTTGTGCTGGGATTTAAATTGATCCTGAAGGTCAATAGCAGTTTTTTTATTAAAACTTACCATGAAGCAGTATTTATACAGTTGTTGAAGCATGTTTTTACACAGCCATGTTAGCCTAGTAATACCTTAATGATTTCATCTATGTACAGGATACTGCTAAACACAGCAGCGTCTGTGATACCAAATTAGTTGGTTAAAGGTGATTCAGCAAGGGATGGTTGAAATCTCACTGTGCTTTCCTCTCTTACGGCCTTCAGTTCTTTTCCTAGATCAGTCCATGTTTCTAGAAACTGCTTGGACCAGTCTGCAGCAGTCCTCTGGCTTTCTCCTGGCATAATTAGGGCTATCGATAGCCTCCTGCACATTCCTTCTCTGTTTCCTCAAAGGAAACTTCTCTTCTGCTCACCAAAGGGGCCCCTTTCATTATTTACTGCTTCTCCTTATCGTTACCATTCCCATTTCCATGGTGCCTCAGTGAAACCTCAAGGCCATGCACTGACCATATTTCTCTCAATATCCCCCTTTAGCAAATGTCACGCTCACACTGGCACTTAATTGCCTTCCTCCTTTCTCTCTGTGTCTGCATTAAGGTCAAGAATATGGTCAAGTCATCCCTCTGTACATTTACTGTTGTTGTCACTGTGAAACACTACACAGTAAGAAAATTCAACACAGCCCAGCCTTCCAGTGCAAGAGAACTGATCCATGGGATCAGACCAAAGCTGTGCACCTCAGTATGTCCTCCCTGGTGGTAGCTGATAATTAGGGCCCAGAGGGACACACATCAGCAAATTTAAAGATAAACCCTCCCCTGGTCTTGACTCAGTATGCACCATCCACAGAAGCTTGCCATGGCCACTAAATGTCCTGTTTTAAAGCTAAAATAGTCTTGGTCTTGGTGCTGCTTCAATTTTTACAGCATGCCTTATAATTCAAAGACATTATAGCATTTTTCTTTTTTTTCCCTTTTTTTTCTGTGCTTATACATAGTGTTTTTTTATTGAACTGTTTCTTACATTTCAGTTGTATGCTGTCCATAGCAGGTTGTGTAGGATATAAACAGTGACAGGCAGATCATTTGGAGACATGAGGTGCAAAGATGGTAGCAGCTAACAAGGAGACTAATCTGAGTGTCAAAAATAGTAGGGATAATTTATTAATGTCTTTATTGACTTTCAAGGCTGAAAAAATACATCCCAGTCAAAGATATAGTCCTTTGTTCATCAGTTTATAAAATGCTGTAATCCAAGCATTTTCCTCATTCCTTGGGGGTCCATTCCATCTTAGGATATTCTATGATTCTGAAATAGTAGAAAGGAAAACATGCTGAACTGGGGTAATTTCCCATGGAGCTGGAGGTTCTGCAGATGCCTCAGAGCCTCTAATGAATTAATTTAAGACACGTGGATTTATTCCAAGCCATCTTGTATCATGTATCATGCAAGTTATATAAGAGGGTATGGGAAATGAAGAACAGGCTACTCAGAAGACACTTTTGATGCATGACTTGAGGTATTCAGAGCTTAATATTTGAGATATTGAGAACCAGCAACTGAGCTCTGTTCTGCAGAGTTTTGCATTAGAATATTTAGAGCTGAGCTGTCCCATTTTGGTTGCTCAAAGCCAAATGATACATCCATCAAACATGCTGGTCTCCATGTTTCCTTCAAGCTCTTGTAGTGAGTCACTGAGAATGAAGAGTGTTTTTCAGAAATCACAGCTCCAGACCAAATGCCAGACCACACCACTTCTGAGACAAAATAGGCATTTCTTAATCTCTCTTTGTTAATGGTCATGGCTCTGAAGCAAGTAATTCAATAATGAAGATGGAAATGGCAGCCAGGAAATGCTGACTCCCTATGCCTCAACAATAGCACCCATAGAGTAGGATTAACCTTTTCCCATCTACTCTGTATTTGTTGATAAAGCTGTCATTTTAGAAATGGGCATTTTCCATTACTCTGATCAGGAGTAATGAAACGTAATGCATTCTTCCTGCATTTTCATTCTAAGTGGCCATGTTACCTTTTGAGGCTTTCATTTATTTGCTTCTTTTGTTTTGCTTCCCAAGTAGAAGTCAGGAGAGAAATGCTGGGGATCACCCATTCTGCTCCAGTGGGTGGAACACCAAACATTTGTCTGTCAAGAAGCTGAGTATGTGTATCTATGTATAGTCATAGATATATATATGTGTGTGTGTTTGTGTATATTCCTTGATGGGATGCAAAATATTTATTTCCTAATCAAACAATCTTTCTTTTCCCGATACTGTTTAGGTGCTTTAACAATACCACACAATATATATGTGCACTGTGGCTATTGCTTGTGTGTTTTAATTATTTTTATATTCATTTTGTTGTTTTGTTTTTACCACGTGAACTTCAGCACCCAAACATCACCACAGGTTTCCTGTCTGATATTGTTCTCTATCCCTGGGGACATTTCCTGGCTATATTGGGATCAGAGTCTGATTATGAGAGAGCTGTTGTGGGGTCTGACTTTTTCATGGCTCTTAACTGCTAAGGAAGAGCAGTTGGTAGGAGAAGGCTGAATAGTTTTTAGGGTGAGGGTGGTGGCTCAGCCTTCATTAATAAAGCTGATTTAATTTGTAATTAGGGGAACAGAGATCAAACCATCTACTGGTGCAATCTATGTAGAATTCTTCACTGCCAGACCTCCTTCCACTGCAAAAGCTGTCCCAAAATGTTCCATAAGCACTGGGTGGCATCTCTGCTGAGCTGGCTGTGTAAATTAATTCATAACTGTTTCTACAGCTCTAGCTCTTCTTCTGTTCTCTCTGGGTTTTTTTTTTTTTAATAGACTTGATCAAGTGGTTCAACAGCAAAGTTCCCTTTGCTTTCTTCAAGCACAGCCTCTTTCCAGGATGCTCGGGGTGTCACATGCCCAGTTCACAGTCACAGGGCTGTGAATTGTCCTAAGACACAGCCCATGAGGAGTAGGTAGGGGGCATTGTCACCCTTCCGCTGGTGACTCAGTAGAGCTGAATTACTCTCCTTCACCCTCTGTTTACCAAACAGCTGTTTCAATAAAGCTCCTTACATTGGCGTTGTCAGGCTCCTTAGGTTTTCCATCACCAGACTACCTTGTTAACTGTCTGTGTATATTGGAGGCTTAAGACCAGTCAACAATCATGAGGTGATTGTGTCATGTCAGTTCTGAACAAAGCAGCAGCACCAGAGGGGTCGTGTCCTGCTTACTCCTGTCAGAGAGAGCTACCAGGCAGAAAAATAACCTTCGAGCTTTTCTAAGAATTGGTGCCCAGAAAAGAGAGGTGGGGTCACCACTGATGGTGACTGGCAGGAGTTGCAGGACCAAGATGAGCTGGAAGAGGCTGGAAGGAGCCAAGAGGACATGAAACTGTTACGATCTGGGCACTAAAACGTTTTGCTGCAGCTTTGGGTGTTGCCCCCTGTATTATCTCTCTTTATAATTCAGTATCTTCTGTTGGTCCATTTTTCTGCGCTTGAAACGTGCAGCAAGTACTAAGTGGCAAGTTCTGTGTACTGTGGAGATTACACAAATATTTGTGCAGAGAGATCCGTGCCTTGTACTTCATTACGTCTCATCATTAACTGTAGTAATGTTGTGGAGTATCTGCCAAAATGCACTAAATAGTCCTGATACAACAAAAATCTTGGATAACAGATTTCCAAGGACTTATTTGGCTATAATACACAAGCAAGACAGCCACGGGATGATTCATTGCCTTAAGAGTTCGGGCTGGATGACCCAATGGCTTCTTTTGGAGAGAAGGCAGTTCTTGCAGAGAGCAAGCTTGCCTGGAGAAGACGGCTAATTTACACTTGCTTACGGCAGCAGACCACCCAGCCCTGCTCTTGGCGTGCCTGTACAGCACCAAGAGCTGTCGGCTCCTACAGTGTCCGAGGGAGGAATGTTTGATGCTGGCCCCATATCTGCAGCTGTGGTTCCCAGCGTGTCTGTAACCCAAAATTCTGGTGTTTGTATCAGAAGCGTTGCTGTATCCCGGGATGTGGTGCGGAGTTGACGGCGCGTTACAGGTCAAAGCACGGGGTGCAAGTTCCCCCTGGTGGAAGAATAGACCCACTGCGGCGAGGGCAGCACTGCGGCCGTGTAGATGTTGCCCGAGAAATTAATTTTAACAAGTGCTGAACTTCAGCTGCCTGTATGTCCACGCCTGTAGCGTCAGCTGAAGACTAGGGCTGTTAGTTCTGTCTGTCTCCAGACGTGTTGGTTCTCTGAGGACCAGATCCAGAGAGTCTACATAAGGAAAGGTGATCCCGTTATGGAAGGCTTTGAGCAGGGGAGAAGAACGGTGTTAGATAAAGTCAGGCTGGATGCAGTGCTGAGCAACCTGATCTAGTGGAAGGTGCCCCTGCCCATGGCAGGAGTTTGGAACTACGTGATCTTTAAGGTCCCTTCCAATCTAAGCCATTCTGTGATTCTATGATAAGGGCTGGATACTGTGAACAGGACTGAGGATGTCTGTGGCCACATGGGACCAGAAAGGTCTGCGATCAGCTCCTAGTTCTGCTACCTTTGGTTTGAAATGTTCAGTCTCTCCCTACGAGAGTTCCTCCCAGGTTACTCATTATACGTTAGGGATTTTCAGCCACTTTCAACTACGCTGTCTCAGAATGACAGGAGAAATTTGCCACAGATGTCCAATCCTCGAAAAGAACACTGTGTGGGGCATGGAGTCAGGGATCCTGTAGTGCAGCAAGGATGACTGAGCCCTGGTCCTAACACCAAAAATCAAACCAGCTACTACACGGACCAGCCTCCAACTGAAGCTTGGAATGGCAAGCTTGAGATCTCAGGATTGCTGTGAGACAAATCCTCATCACGAATTGCCATGGACATGTGTGCTTCCGATAGAAAGTTAAAAACAAAGCAGGGGAGGATGACTTCTGTCAGTCTAACCACATTTGGCATTTGGCATTTCCCAGCACTGAAGAAAAAAAAAGAAGAACCCAAACTTAAGGAAGAACGACCTACAGGTCAAGCCAACCAACATCTGTTGTTTTATGTGTGGGCAGCTGTGCCTCCTGGAAATTGGACTGGACAGCTGTGAGACCCTCAAATGAAAACTGCTGTCGAGGGTTGATTGCCGACTGTCATCACTGACAGTGACGGGAATTCACCTGGACCATGCGGCTCATACCCCAGTCGGTTGTGCCTGGAAACTTGGGGGGTGCGTGGGGAAATGTAGAAACCCCTCACTTTCGATATATCGAAGACACCCATCCCATTCCTCAGCTTTGCCCTCACTTCCATGTGAACAACCCGTGTCCTGCTCCCTTGCGATGCTCCTGAAGCTCACGCTCACCTCCACGATGCCACGGGTGGGGCACGCACCCCCCACTCCCCCGCACCCAAAATCTCCCGCACACCCGGGGGGGTCTCCGAGGAGTTCGGGGGGCTCCTCCTCCTCCTCCCGCGGGCCCTGCCCAGTGTGGGCGGCCGGGCTGTGCTGCGTGTTGGCTGCGGGCGGCGCCGGCAGTGAGGCTGCGCTGAGGCTGCGGGGCCGGATGGCCGAGCCGCCCGCCCCGCGCACTCGGGCGGCGGCCGGCGGCGGGCGAGGACACCGGGCGAGCCCTCCCTGCCGGGAGAGCCAGCCCTGCGGCACACGCCAGCGCCATGGTCTCATGGATCATCTCCAGGCTAGTGGTGTGAGTAAGATGCCGCTCGGGCACCTGCGGCGTGGTGTCCGCACGTCCTTCCCCCGTGTTGTGTGTGTATGTCTGCGTGTGTGTGCGGTGCCCGCACCGCCGGTCCCGCTCGCCCGTGCTGGTGGGTAGCGCGATAAATTTAGCAAGGTTGATGTCGGGGCCGGGGCGTTTGGCTGTCCAGGTGGGTCAGATGGGATTTTCCAGCGTGGGAAAAATTGCTCGGGGGGAGCGGAGGGCGAAGCGCTGCACAGCGCAAGGTGACAGAGGAGGAGGAGGAGGACGGGCGGCATCGCCCGACGCTCGGCAGTGGACGGGCTCGGGGGCAGGAGGGGGACTGGAGCATCGGCGGGTGGGAAAATGAATATGGATTTGGGTAGTGGCGCTTTGTTACCTTGCTGGGCTGGGGGTTCGCGAGGGGGCGTGGGAGAGGCGGCCGCGGGGTCTCCCAGCCGCCGCTTTCTTCTGTGTTTGTAAAAGGAATATCAAATATGCCTTTCGTCTTTGCGACTTGCCGCCCACCCTCTCCAAAACACGGTGCCGGTTCCCCTTTAACCTGTCAGCCTGGGAGGAAAAGCGTGCGGCTCTTTGCACTTGTCCTCCAGCTTTTCCATGGATGGAAGTGCTCTAGGTGGGGAATACATGTAGAAATTCCCTGAAAATTCTTCCCAGGCAATAGGGAAAAACGGAGCAAGCTCGAGGTATACGTTCATCTACCCCACCTGAGAAGAGGTTTAATGAGAAAAGGGCATTTTTGATGCCACTAGAAAAAAAAATCCTGGGAGAGGGGGATTACAAGCTTAAGGTGGGGCAGGAGAATGGCTGATTTCCCTTCTGGAAATGTGGCTGGGCAAGGTTAGTACGTTGAATCTGATGAACCATTTGCCAGTGTTCTGTGTCTGGTACCTATAGGTGCAGACTCAGGAGAACATCTGTTGTGCTCTTAAGTTATTGTAGAGGGTCAGGGAAGGCCTGTCACTTTCTTTGTCTGAAAGACACGTGCCACGATGTTGCACCATCAGCAGAGTTCCAGTACTGAAAAAGCATTTTCAAGGTCTGTTTTGCCACATGAGATGAAACATGAAAAGGAAAACTCACCTTGATCTTAGCTGTCTTTTTGTATCATTAAGATATTGCGTGCCTGTCAGATATGAAGATTTTGGGGGGCTCTAGAGTTGAATTTAGCTGCTGGAGGTCTGTCATCTACATTCAGCTGCAGCTGTTGCTAGCCATTATTGGGCTTGCACTTCCTTCTGGGAAAATGTGTTAAATATTTAAAGGTTTTCATTTGAACAATGTAACTATGCAGATATCTCTGCTGGCAATGTGAGATGTGGCATGTATTGTCCAAGGTTGCTTTTCTTTCTTCTCTACTAGACTAATTTCCACTTTGGAAAAAAACCTCATCATTGGGTAACCCATCTAATCTTGAAGAACAAAGAATGTCTACACAGAGATAGTAGTTTAACTTAGTTATCTCAGCACATGCACACGTACACAGGTGATTTCCTCTAAGACACATGGACTGGGTAAAAATCTGATGAGGGCAGGACAGGGAGCAGTTGAGCAGTCAGGTAATTAGCTGAGCACACAGACCTGCCTGTGATCTTCAGCATTGTTTGAATAACATGTCACAGCATGGAATCAGCTGTGCAGAGGGCAGTACCAATTACTTATTATACTACAATTTCAGTAGCAAGTAGCAATTTGAGTGTGCAGTGTAAATGTTAATAATTTAGTAATCATAGTAATAATAATAAAAAAAAATTGCAAGGAAACCCAGGGCAAGCCAAACTTGGTCAGCACTTTCATTGCACTACTTAGTGCATCCATCTTTTTCAGAGTGTTTTGTACCAGGAAATGCTGGTCTGTTATGATCCCAGCAAGAAACTTGGACTCTGTAGAGTTTTGCTTAAAACACCATTTGCTAGAGCTAACATTGCAAAGAAAAAGAGGAGAGTATAAATAATCTTACATTCCACCAGCTGCTGGAAACCACAAGATGCCTGACATGGAAGAGCCCTCCAGTCTGACGCAGCACATCATGCAGATCTGTTGTGGAGAGGTTACATTACATTTTTGTCTTTTCAGCTCTCAGAGCATTTTCTGTTTATTTCTAAAGGCATTTGTATTCATTGCTTCTACTGCCAAATGAAAAGGATGTCCACAGGAGAGCTTGTTGCTACACTTGTAGATGGAGACAGACAAGGACAGGCAGGTGGTTTGATTTTAGATGAGGAAGCAGTTGGTCCTGCATCCGAGGGATGCTTCCCAACACAGGACAGACAGCCAGGATACACCTGTAACACAACACATTCAGGTTAATTTAGGGGGATCACTGACTCCTTGGAGTACAGTGGTCTTTAGATGAGGATCATGACCAAGATGTGATCTATATAATCTGGTTTCTTCATCTCATTATGAATCACTAGTTGATCATGAGTACAGATAACTGTGCTTTAAGCAGAATGACCAACTGCTTGTGCTGTTTGTCTATTTAGTTGTTTTTTTTCCTTAAATCTTTTTAGCTGATAAGGATTATGAGGAAAAGTGCTGTGGTGTGGTTTAGCCACACCATGAATATTGCTTTGTGCTCTTGTGACTTCTGCTGATCTCCACAGGGGTTATGTCTGATATGACTCAGCTAACAGAAAAGGCTTTAAACCAAAAAGCAAACCCTTGCTTTGGCTCCTGGGTGCTTTGCTGCTTCCACTGTGTCTGATTTGTTTGTTCCTGGCTGTGTCATGGCAATTTTTATTTCTAAAATGTTGCTGAAGAAGAGCCTGTGAGTACTTCTCACCTGTTTCAGTGAGAAGTCAGGCAGTTTACCACAGACCTTCTCTTACCTCGATTCACCTTTGGTTTTTGGGCTTGGTGTCCAGAGTGTTGGCTGGTTCTGTTCTGCCTGCAGAGCTGTGTGCTGGGAACCCCCAGAAAAGAAACCATAACTTCACAGCAATATCTTAGACTGCCACAGCTGTGTGTCAAAGTTGAAGACTTTATTATGTTCAGGATCTGGACTAGGTACAAATGCAAAACAAAAAGATAATCCTGTCCCTGCGTACCTTTTTCCTGTAAGAGCTCAATTCTCATTCTCTTGTGGTCCCAGGTAGGTTTTTTTTTTTCCACTCACCTGAGTGAGAACAAATCAGGAGTATTTTTTTTCTCATGGTAATGGAATATTACAAGTGACTTTTCCACCAAGGGGTATTTGAAATCACTGTAATTGTATTTGTTGCATCTCAGAGTTACTCTTTCCTATGTCTCTCACAGTAACTGGAAAGGGATAATGTTATTATTTGTGAGTTAATTACAGTCCCTTTTTTATTCTTTTATTCATCATCTCTGAGTAAATCTCAAAGGACATCCTGGAGCACCTGTATCTCAGTTTCCTCATCTGTGAAGTGTAATGAACTGTGCTGAATTTATCTTCCCTGAGACCAACCAGAAGGGACCAGTGGCATTTCCTACTGTCTACAGTTTATTGCTCTTCATTTCAAAGGAGACTCTTTTTTGCTTCAAGTAGTAGAGGCCTCTCTATGAGTAGGACTTGGGATCTGTCTTTGTTACTGCTGTCCAGTTCAGCTACTGGCAATCCTTGGTGGTTACTGGTCTGCTCTACCCTTTGGCCATTGTCTACAGGCATCTTGGAGTTAAAAATGGTATATATATGACTGCAGCCTGTTGTATTGGCATGGGAGTCCTGTCCTTTCTCAGAAACATGGAACTTGGTTTTTGTTCTTGGGATCATGCAGGACAGAAATACAGGATTTTGGCTCCATGAAAGTCAGGCACATGACACTGCCTGTTGAAAGCCTTCTGGGGATGCAGAGGAAGGAGATGTCAGTAGAAATGAGGCTGAATCAGACAGGTCGTCAATAGTTGAGATGGTACTGTGTGACTTTGCTGTGAGAAGCTTAGAAGTGCATTGCATCTTATAAAATGGATAAGTGTGTTCTTCATGGTGAAAACCTTCAGCCTTAACTATGCTTTTTTAGTCTGTATTTGTTTTCCTTTTAATCAAAATATCAGTAATGGCCTGTGTGATCTCTTGTGGTTTGATGTGAAAGATGGCAGATTCCCATATGTTCACTGGGAATTCCTGGTCCTGTGTTGAAGTAACAGGGATTTTGGGGTCTGTCAGAGGCATCCTTTCTTCTGGCTGTCCCTGGAAGTAGGTGGGGCTGAATAAAATCAGAGGCACCAAAGAATTCTTTAAACTGATGAGTGAAATTTCCTTCCCTGTCACAATTTGTCAGCTTTCTCTTTCTTGGTTACTGTGATGCCATTTTAGCAATGGTGTGTGAGATTGGCCACCCCCATCCTCAGCTGGTGTCAACCCATAGTGCTACTGAGTCAGACATTGATTTAATCTTTACATCAGTAAAGAATTTCCATTTTAGAGAAACTTAGCAGATCCTTCCTCCTCCCGCTTTTCAAGTGTATTGGAAGCCTGAAGAAATTTATGAATGAAACCAAAACTGAGTAGTCACACCTTAGATATTATCTGATGGTAGAAAATGATAACTTGTATCCTCTTTACTAGAGACAGGATCCACCCAAGAGGCGAGGGCTGCTCTCAGGAAAGGATAGCATAGCCCTGAGCTGTGGGTTTTGATATGTCAGCATTGGTGTTTCAGTTGATAGATTTCACACATGTGAAGGTCCTTCTTCACAGGCTACTTTATTTACTTGGTGCTGACAGGTGATGTGAAGGATTCAGGTTTTCATTGCTCTGTACAGGCCTCATACCAATAATGCCAAATCACCTGAAAATGCAACAAAGGACCCAAAGTGTGGCTTGGGCTTTCAGCCAAGGTTGTGGAGTGAGATTGCAGTAGACTCTTAGGTGCTGGGAAGTTGGAAGGGCAGACCCCCCTTCAGGCACCTACCTTCAGAGTTTGCTAAGAAACTTCACCTGTACAAAAGGTGGTGTAATCCCTCCCAAACTGATGCTGCAGCCTTGCACTGCTGCTGTCCTTCACGTTAGGAGCACGTGGTGTCTGTGGCTGCCACCCACCACGTGCATCCCTGCTGCAGCCTCTTGCTCTGCTGTTGGTGACAGTAAGTGACAGAGGAGCCCCCGGCACAGGTGTGACATTTGCCGTGCCCTTGCTGTGAAATGTGACCGTGTGCTCACGCTGAAGGGGACAGCTCTGCCTCCTGCTCTGGCAGCCATGACCCAGATTTTTCTACCCAAGCACAGCTGGAAATGTGCTGGAAATGCTCCTCGCCCTAGCGAGGAAGGTTTTCTTGTGGGCACATCACAGATCTTGCTGGTCCTGGTGCGGTAAGGAAGGATGTTTTACCAAAGTGGAAGTTATGGGGTGTAGCCAAGGGGTTTGGTCTCTGCAGGGGCTTCAGCACAGTATTTTGCCTTTGTGGGACCCTTCCCAATCACTGTGTTAAAGCACTTGGAAGCACTGACTTCATGTTGTGTCATCGGAATGGTTTTTACTGCCATTGTACTGGTAAGGGAGGCACAGGGAGATCAAGGGATGTGTCCAATATTCCACAGAAAACCTGTGGTAACAGGTAATATAATTCCTTCAGGCTCCTTGATCAATAAGTTAATAAAAGGAAATCTGATGAAGGGAACTGGGAAATGTGTTTGTGATTCATTTTATGGGTTTATGATGAGAGATAGAGCAAAACTAGACTTAAACACATGCTATCTGAAGCATTCAAACAACCAAAGGCTGAAGCATTTTGAATAATGATCTATTCCTTTTCAGATCCATGACAGCAAGATGCAACAGCCAAATTGCCAAATTCAGGCTACTAAGTCAGGCATTACACTGCCTAAAATTGGTTTCCTAGTCCCCAGGAGGGAGATTTATGTCCAAGGTTCTTGACCTGTGGTCCACAGATGCCTGGCAGTCCAAAAAACATCGGACAGTCCATGGGAATGTCTCAGCTCTAAAACAGAAACCCTCATACAGGCAGTTGTACACTAACTGATGTAAACAGAAGATACCATTTTTTACTTTATTTTTTCTAGTTACAAGTTTTGTAATTATATCTACTGAATTACAGTTCCATAAAATATTAACATTTTGACATTTCACCAATTCTGTGCAATGTATTATTTATCATCTCTCCTTAAGCAATGTATAAAATGGGATATAAAATGAGCTATGTGTTTCTTTTAAAGGTTTGGGTGGTCCAGTGGCTAGGAAAGACTGAGAAACACTCCTCCATGCTCTTACTACAGTTGATAGAGGGAGGCAGGTGTCTCATCTCTAAGGAGCTTCCATTAGAGGCAGTGTGTTGCATAGAGCTGTTGGGTCAAGAGGAAATGCTTGGTACAGACTGGACAAAGGAGGACCTACAATCATGCCTCCTACTTGCTTCTGTGTACTGGGCCCTGAATTTGCCTTTCTGCTTCCATGCTCTCAGCAGACAGGGCTGGTATCTTGTGAACTTTCAGGCTAATCATAAATGTGGTTGAAGACCTGAGTGCTGCAGAAGTTTTGTGTGGTTTAGATTGCTGTAGAACCTTTATACATCAAAGTTTCTTCTACGTCTCCTCATTAGGCAGCAAGGATCTGAGTCTAGATTTACTTTTGTTGGCTTGTCCATTTGACTGAATCAGAGGCACTCAGGTAGGTCTTGTGAGATGAAATGGCTCCTGGAGAGATGCATCCATGAAATCAGGCTCTCTGCAGGCCATACACTCATGGCAAAATCTCACTTAAATCACCCGTGTTGATGAGGTTAATCTCGTGCTGCTTTTTGCAGGGGAAGGTGCCACATATTTTTATTATCACAGGTATGCTACTTATGTTGCAAACTCTTTTGGACAGCAAGTCTCATTTAATATTTTTTATTTAACAGCACCTGGACAGTGGGGGTTTGTTCTCCTTTCTGTAGTAATAGAAAGATAAAGAAGGCGTGAATATGTGCAACTCTGCCTTGTGGGTGAATTGTGTATGAGGCTGATCCTGTGCTCCTTGGTAATTTCTCTGTGACACTGTTACTGGTACAGTGTTCCTGCTTGTTTTGGGATTTCACATGCATGTAGTAAGGCAAGATTCCTGCTCTGAGGAGCTCCTAATTTAAACTGGTGAAATACAGGCAAAGCAGAGTGGTGAGAATGAGCTGGAAGAAGTGACAAAATGAAAACTGTGTTTTATGTTCTCATGACTTGTGTGCTTTTGAAGAGAAGGGCTGAGATAACATGACATACCTGCTCATTCCTCAGGCAGGACTTGGGAAGGCACTCCAGACCTGGAGCAACATGCCACAGCTGGAAACATGGGTGGTACTTTCCCAAGCTTTGTACACAGAACCACTCCATCTTTTGATATGAGCCTCACAACAGGCATAACTCCTTAGCAGAGTGCCCTGTTTTTTGCTTCTTGTAGACGCATTTTGCAAGCGAAGGGGAGGACGAGGGGTTTTAATTTGCTCTGGGTGTAAAGCAGTGGCCTGCACACTGGTAAAAGCTGTCACAGAGCCAGAATAAGGGCAAGGATGGCACTGAAGAAGGAGAGAAGCTGGTTGTACAGTAAGTAGAAATGAGGAGCAGGGATTATGTTTCAGAAGGGATACACATTTATATGGAGGCAGAGGATTAGGTGTCAGGTTGGAGATTTACTCTTGGCAGTGACAGTGGGACACAACTGGTGTCACACTTAGGAAAGGTTTTTTTCTTCAAATGCTACTTGCTGCATCCCTTAGTGCTAATGCACTAATTGCTGATAAATAAACGTCCAATTTCAAAGAAGGAATCAATCAATTGATCAATAAAGCTGCAGTCTCTTGTTCCCCTTGCTCTCTCATGAAGCCAGTGGCAATATTTTGTCAGATTTCACAGGACAACAAAAGCGGTATTGAAGAACCTCTTTGTGAGGAGCTGCAAAGAATGCCCCTCATGTCTGGAATTTCGTGCCTTTTTGGATGGGTCCCAGGGATGCCAGGACAATGTGTGTAGCCTGCCTGTGAGTCTACCAGGCAATTCAATGCTATCAGCATCAACAAACAGTTGCAGCTCCTACACAAGAAACACTTCTGTTGAGTTCATACTACTGCTTCCTTTCATTCAGCTCAGTTGAGCTCATTTATTCTATTTCTTGCTTCCAGTCTCTAAATAAGTGTTTATAGAGGAAAGCCAAGAACTGACAGACAATTCTTGCCTCACATTTTGGAGGGAGGCTCATGACCAATAACCGGCCTCATATGAGGAAAGGGCTTGTGCTGCAGATTTTATTGAGAACACCAAGAGCCTGTATTCAGCAGTGCTATAAAATCTCTGTGCCAAGAGGGCAAGTTATTTATTATTTCTTATTTTGATACCTGTAAAACAGTGATAATCTCTGTCCATCTGAGCTAGCAGTTTTGCTTTACATGTCGTAGACCCTGATGTGGGCATCAGGCACACTTTTTGGAGCAGAACTGGGAGGGGCAAGGTAAATATGAATTTTGAGCTGAAATTTCCAAGCCAATGATCAAAAGACCAGGGGTGCTCTGGGATGTTTTACACAGATGAGCCTCTTTTTGTGTCAGTCTGTGAGGAGCACTTATGGAGAAGTGAAAGCAGGAATCTTGGATGGCATTTCAAGAGCACCTGGTGAAGGTAAATTGCAGAGCAATCATAGGAAGATGACTTTCTCTGGTCATCACAATATTTCGTGGTCACCTTTGTCTCGATGTCTTCAGCACAAATGCTCTGACACTTGCTGTGAGCATTGGGAAGAGCAGCTTGAGGAGGCTGCAGGTCACATCAAACAGCCCTAGTGATGTGTGTGCTGTTCTGCCTGAGGCAGTTCCCACAGGAATGCTCTGGACTGTGCTCTGCCTTTAGGGTCTTTTGTGGATGAGCAGTTTGAGGTTCTTGAGCATCATCCTACTCATGGAAGAGTTCTGCTCATCCTGCTGCTGGGAACTTGGGAGAACATGTTCTGTCTGTGCATGTCTAAACTTAGACCTATCAGCCACCCGTATTATAGGACCCACAGGAAATCAGCCCAAATAATACCATCTGGCTCCCAAAATCTACCTGCAGAATTCATGGTGACAGGTGAAGGAAAGAGACAGATGCTGGAGCTGCCTTGAGGCTAAAAGGTTTTGGGTTTAGTGACATATTTCATGTGAAAAGATTGAGTAATTTGACTGGAAAATGAGTGCAAGATGAGTGATTATATAGAAATAAATTGACAGTCAGTGTTTAGATTCCAGTGTCCCTTTGCAGAAAAGCCCAGTGTCCTAGCTGCTATTTTTCCTGGAAATCACAGCAGAGAAGCCAAGGGCATGATGGACACAGGCTCTGAATGAGACTCCCACTTTCCAGGTGATCCATCTAGGTCTGAGTTGAAACACATTGACAGGGTAGCTTGGAGGCTGTTTGCATTTTCCATGGCTTAATTGTACCTGTTTTGTAGCTGAACAAAGGACTCTGCTTTCCAGGTTTATTGTTTTCATTCTGCTTATAAGAATTTCAGTCAGAGCAGAAAGAGGTTGCTGTTTAGAAGGAACATTAATAATTAAATTGAGATACTCTGGGGAATATACCCCATAAGGCTGGATCTGTTGAATTTAAGCAGATCATAATAATTTCCATGGCAACACACTCTGCTGTCCTATATACAGAAAGGGTCTTTCTCATAGGATCAGATGAAGAGAGGAAGCTGTTATTTAAAACATACCTTAAAAACACAGACACTGAACTAAGACTTCCTGCATAAATGCTGTAGGATTTTTTTCATGGTTTTTATGCTGTGCTCACCTCTTTTCATAGCTGTCAGAGTGCAATCAGTTAAACCAATCCCTTGCTGACTCTAATGATTTAAGGAGAAACAGAGGTCTAATGGTCCTATCTCAGGGTATCATCTATCTCATAGATATATCCATATTTAGGTATATATATATAT